>JADOBS010302864.1:0-15599 GCA_015708375.1 Cydonia oblonga | reverse complement strand
ATTATTTCACTCCATTATTTCACTCACCAATCACATCTCTCCCTATTTCCCTTCATCCAATCAGAAAATCAAAGAAAAAAATAATAATAAGAAGAAAAAAAATAGAAAACTCTCTCTCTTCTCTTTCTCTCCTGTTTACTCTCTTTTCTCTGCAACTCCATGAACGAGCTTCAAAGCTCATAGATCGAACCCACAAACACTCTCATTGTACTCATCTCGATCCCACGAACACAACCATGTTCTTAGAATTCGAAATGGACGAGTTTGCATCATTGAACTCGTGAGGTTCGAACTCGGTCGAGTTGAGTTCGACGTGCTTTCGAACGAGTTAAGAAGATTTGAAGGTCGAGGAAGCTTTCCCATAACTCCTTGAGGCTCCTAGGACAAATTTCAGGGAGCTTTGTTGTGAAACAACTCAAAGAAAAGAAGTTGCAAAAACGTTCCAACAAAAAGAGACTGTGGTCATTTGGCCATTTTCATCGCGTTTTTCCGGTCAACCTCGACCACGACTGGGCATTTAAGAGGTATAAACTTGTTCTCTACATTTCTAACTTCAAAATGGCTTTTGAATCATCGATTTTGGTTAAGTATTGAGTTAGAAATCAGCCTTCAAAGTTGGGATGAAAAATCTTGGTTTCTGGAAATCTGAAAACCGT
Source organism: Cydonia oblonga (assembly GCA_015708375.1). Lineage (NCBI taxonomy): Eukaryota > Viridiplantae > Streptophyta > Magnoliopsida > Rosales > Rosaceae > Cydonia > Cydonia oblonga. The sequence continues at coordinate 14,943 of JADOBS010302864.1, read as the reverse complement.
GGTCATTTGGCCATTTTCAGGCCAAATTTTCGAACAACACGGACCATATTCAAACTTTCTGTTAAGGTGGATCGATACACCACATTCCTAACTTTAATTTGGCTTTTGTAGAGTTGAATTTCGTTGAGAATCGAGCGCGTTTGAAGCTCTGGAACTTGGACCAAAAATCTACAAAACTACAGATTTTCGCGAGGAAGGCGCGTGGGTGCGTGTGACACCACGTGAGGTAGAAGCACGCACGTCTCATGTGGGAGCGTACGGGATCCAATTTCGGTTCTGTAAATTTGTGTAAATTTGTATATTCAAACCTTATGTTTGGGCAATCTACGAAGGTTTTATTAGCGTTTCCGTTTATGTGTTATTAAATTAAGTTAATTAGTAATTTCACGTTTTAGGGAAGCGTATTCTAAGGACGTACGGTGTCAAGCAATGCTCGAAGGCTTCTTTTGGTCGCATATAAGTGAGTGGGCAGTTGTTTTTATACCTATACGTATATATGGTTTCCGAAAATGCATAATACTTCACTTTGCATTTATATATTGCCAAGAAATGAATATTGTGATATAATTGTGATAAATGCTGCTATATGGTTGGGATATATCTGTCATGACATTCATACATGCTCATCTTGCTACATCCCGGTGTTAGTACTCCGCCCAAGGCCAGGGCCAGTCTCTCACGTGTATGTTCACATCCGCACCGTTCGCTCACCTTGGATCCAAGTTTAGGTGCCAGTCTTGTCGTACAGACTGCGTTAGGTAGTTTCAACTTGTATATGACCGTGCTTAGCACCAGTCTTCACGTGATTGTAGTACTATAGTGTATTATTACACCCAGTCTTGTCGTACAGGTTGCGTTAGGCAACTCCAACTCGTGTGCTAGCCTAGATGATGAGCAATTGTTTATATTTGATTATCACATACTTATACTATTGTGGCATCGATATTATCATAACTTGGCATTCATATCCATCGATATAGTGACAATAATATTGTGGATACGTACTCACTTACATGGCATGTTCTTTTTAAAGGAAACTATACTTGTTTTATGGCGAGGGGTTAGTATACTCAAAGATAAAAGTTTTCGTATAAGCATTGTTTTACTGACCCACTCAACTTTGTTTTTTCGCCTCTCCAGGTTTAGTAGTTGTGTTTATATGTAAACGAGGATTCTGGCAAATCTCAGGAGATGGTTATCTTCAGTGGTATAACCCTCATCCTATTTTACTGTACTGTTCTTATGCTCTGCCATTACGTGTGAAATGGGTGCAATCCCGCTCACCCGCGCACTCTTTTGTTTAGGCACTTTTAGGTTTAAATTTATTCATATTCTTCTTCCACTACACTACACTTTATGGCTTCATCACCCCAGGTGTCGCCCAGCACAACTCAATTCGGAGTCCAAGTGGACCCTCCGGGCGGGGTGTGTTAGTTTGGTATCAGAGCATGAGTTTTGGGTAGTCTTGCATTCATCACACGCGTGATGTGAGCATTCTTGGTTCTTGAACCTAAATTTTTGAATCTTACCGCCTCGTTGAACGTGAAAAACGTGTTAACTTTTCCGAAAGTTATGAATACTTAGACGACTTATCATCATTTTAGAAAATCGTTTTGGAAATCGCCCCTAGGCTTTAAATGACGAACCTCCTTAACAAGGAAGTTTTGTTTGGGGAAAATGAGTTGCTAGCCCCGCAGCCGGGCTAATGCGAGTTGAGTATCACCAGGGATTTACTAATCGCTTTTACTAACCCTTCAAATTGGGAAACCAGAAATGGTTTTGTTTCCTTAGTAGCACTTATTAGTTTACCCTCCCTTAGAATCTTGACGATGTAACATATTCTAGAAATGTTTGAAGCGACAACCTGGTGTTAAAGTAATAGCGTTTGATGGAAGATCATCTGAGGGACAATCATTTTTTGCCCCTGTTATCACTAGTATCTCAAAATACTGGTGTTCATGCTGGATCTTCAAGAGGAAGATCGACTCTCGATAAAGTCCTTTTTCAAATTAGATTGTTAGCAAGTTCTTTTTCCAACCTTGGAATTATTCAACCAACGCTAATTCCCAGATTTTTGCTTTCACTGTTATATTTATTAAATGGGTGAGTATAGGCTTGCAAGTGTGAGTTGTCATATCCTGGGAGTAACAGAAATCCGAAAAGCAGTAATCAAATCCTTCTAAGATCAATGAACTACGTCGCTTGACCAGTTCCTTTCCGATCATTTGCACAGATTTTGCAAATATTCATCAACTACTTATTCATTAGTCTGTACTTAGCATCACAAGTGAAATTAATCAACTTAGTACAAAATAACTTACTTCCACATTACAGATGATCCAATGAAAAATACAATCCCATTTTCATGACATGCTTTTTGAATGTTGTAACATTAATAGCTTTAGTTAAAGGATCTGCCATCATTTCATGAGTACTGATATGCTCAATGTTAATGATTCCATCTTTGACTTGTTCTTTCACTTTTAAATACTTGATGTCCATTAGTCTCGAAGCTTCCGATCTCTTGTTGCTCTTGGCAAAGAACACTGTAGAAGTATTATCACAATATATTTTTAGTGGCCTCTCAATACTTTTCACAATATACATATCTTGTAACAAGTTTTTCAGCCAATTCGACTGCCTCATTACCTCAAAACAGCCAATATACTCATATTCCGTTGTCACTGCCCTTGTTCGTTGTTTCTTACTTCTCCATGAAACTGCTCCTCCTGCAAACATAAAGATGTAACCACTAGTTGACATTCTATCATCCACACACCCTCCCAAATCATTGTTTATGTAACCAATTAGTTCCAAATTGTCTACATAGTTATAACACAACACATGATCTTGTGTTCTTTTCAAGTACCTAATAACCTTTTTTCCTGCATTTCAGTGAGCCACTCCAGGATTCGATTGAAACCTTCCCAAAACACTCAATGTAAATGCTAGAGCAGGTCTTGTACACACATGTGCATACATTACACTGCCAACTAATGATGCATAAGGCTTGACTTTCATCAACTGGATATCGTGATCTGTTATGGGACACTGTTTCAAAGTAAGCTTATCACCTTTTTCAATTGGTAACTTTTCATCATTGCAATGCTCCATATTGAACCTCTTCAACACCTTCTTGACATAAGCTTTCTGTGACAATCCCAAGAATCTTTGTGGTATGTTTCTCATGATTTCAATTCCCAAAACATAGTGAGCTTGTCCCATATCCTTTATATCAAAATGACTAGATAAAAGCTTCTTTGTTTTATTCAACAATCAACATTAGTACTAGCAAGTAAGATGTCATCTACATAGAGAACCAAAAAAATGAAATTTGGTTTCACAATTCTCATATAGATGCAGTTATCAATCTTATTTTCTGTAAAACTAGAAGCGGTAACAACCTGATCAAACTTCTTGTACCATTGTGTTGAAGCTTGTTTCAAACCATAAATTGATTTGTTCAATTTGCAAACCCAATGTTCCTTCCCCCTTTCAATGAATCCCACTGGCTACTTCATATAAATGTTTTCATCCAGTTCTCTCTCAAGAAAGGCAGTTTTCACATCCATTTGATGTAATTCAAGGTTGAAATGAGCAACGAGTGTCATGATTACTCGAAAAAAGTCTTTGGTAAACACTGGAGAAAATGTTTCATTGTAATCCATTCCTTCTGTTTGAGTGAATCCTTTTGCCATTAGTCGAGCCTTATGTCTCTCCACATGTCCCTGAGAGTCACGTTTTGTTTTGAAAATCCACTTGGAGCCTATGAACTTCAAGTTTTATGCATTATCAACTAAAGTTCATACTCCATTTTTATGCATTGAAGCCAATTCCTCCTCCATTACAGCATTCCTCCTCCATTACACATTCCATAACCTATTTATAAGTGACAGGATCTTTTCCATCACCAACATCATAATCCATTTCCTGAAAATAAACCATGTAATCATCTGGAATGGCTGATTTTCTTATTCTTACAGATTTTCTTTGAACCTGTTGTGAAGCATTCATGCTTGAGGTAGGTTGAGAATGCAATGATTCTTCTTAGGACTGCAGCTGGTGGTGCTTGAATAGAGTGTATGTATAGGTTCCTGCAAAGTAGAACTAACTCTCATATTTTCACTGGCATGCACTGCAGTAGTTGAAGTTATGTATGGTCCAATTGGAGCAAGTGTCAAAGGCAGTAACAAGGACTAATTGATCTCATGAGCATTACTAATTACTAATTCATCTTCATTATTTTCCTCAAAAACATAAGTTCTTTTGCATGACACATAAGATTCTTCATAATTCTCTAGGAATTTGGCATTGTGACTTTCTGCTATTCTTGTATAGTGATGACGATGATAAAATCAAAAACCCTTTGACCTTTCTGCATATCCAACAAAATAACAACCAGTTGTTTTAAAGTCCAATTTTCTTTCATTTGGATTGTAAAGTCTTGCTTCACATTGGCATCCCCAGGTGTGAAAATGTGTCATACTTGGTTTTCTTCCAGTCTAAGCTTCAAAAGGAGTGACTGTCAAATCTTTTGTAGGCACCTTATTCAATATGTAGTCTGTAGTTTTGATGGTTTTTCCCCATAAGAACTTAGGCAAATGAGATTGAGACATCATACTCCTCACCATATTTTTCAAAGTCCTATTTCTTCTTTCTGCAACACCATTCTAAGATGGTGTCCCTGGGGTTATGCACTGAGCGAGAATGCCATTTTGTTGCAAATAAAGAGCAAGAGGACCCTTGTTTTGTCCACTTTTAGTATACTTGCCATAGAACTCACCTGATCTCACCACTTAAATTTGTTTTCCCAATTGTTTTTCAACTTCAATTTTGGAAATTTTAAAGCAATTTAAAACTTGTGACTTTTCTGAGAGTAAAAACAAATAAGTGTATTTCGAGTAATCATCAATAAAGAGGACAAAGTAGAAGTTTCCACATATGGTTTTTGTTTGAAAGGGACCAAACACATTAGTGTGTATAATCTGTAACAGATCATTGCTTTTTGTGGCTTCAGTTTTGTCTCTGACATTGGTATTTTTTTCCTTTATATCAGTCTATATATTCCTCAAAATCATCAAAATTGATGCTTGACAGTATGCCATTTTTCACTAATCTCATCATTCTCTCTTTTGATATATGCCTCATTCTTCTTGTTGGAGACATGCCGTGAAAGTCAATCTTTGGAATAAACCTTTCAAGGCAATGTCCATATGTATAGATAACTCTAATAAAGCAAAAGGCAAAGTCACTCATTAGGACTATCTCAATAAACGATATACGTCCAAAATAGTGAATCCATGGACAATGGATCTATGGAAGAAGTAATCTAATGATGTTAGACTGCAGAAACCTTCTTCACATAACCAAAATGTTCAAAAGGTTCCTGGTCATAAGATTGTCAGAGGCAAACTGACAATACATAGACCAGTACATACGATGTCATCTTCAAATGGAAAGGATGGAAAGCCTCAAGCCATTTGTGTAGTGACACTAAGACAAGTATGTAGGTGCTCATTAAGGGAATGGGTCCACTGAACACAATAAAATGAGAGTACCTGCATGGAGCTCTATTCACATGTCAAGCAAGTAACTCTACTGGTTGGAATAATGTAAGTAATCCTTTGACCTGAGATCATAGTTGTCTTGGGGATACGTTGTTGATCATTTGATAATGAGATATGACCACATCTCATCTTGGATGTGCTATATGCATTGTTAGGGTCAATGATTTATTCTCATAGGAATGTGAGTGGTCAACAAGGGATCTCTAATCCTCGTTATGAGAGGAATAATACTCTAAGATATGATTCGGGAATCTTCGGCCGAAGTATCAAGCGTAATGATGGAAGGTGTTCCTATACGACTCAATTGAATCATATAACTTAGTATAATCACATTAGGGGTTTGACATAAAGTATCCATACCCTAGTAATGTGATTGTGAGTATTGTATTAGAGAAGGATCGAATTACATTGTAATTCCAACTGAAAAGGTTCTCCGACCAAATTCTACATTAGCTTGGGTAGCCATGATATATGGTTGGATGTTACTCATGGCTTGTGGGTTCTTCTAGATGATTAAATAAGTAGTCATCAAAGAAGAAAAGGAGAATTAAAAGTAAGTTTTAATTCACTAAGTGATTGCATAAACACTAATCAATTGGATTGACACCAATCACGTCACTGTCTCACTAATTGGAACCTAAAACGATTGTACACCAATACATTCGTGTGTTGAGAAAATTAATGGATGATGGAATTAATTAATTGGATTAATTAAGTGTTATGATTGATTAGAATGTCTAAATAAATCATAGAGACGATAAAAGATCGTTTTGGGCTTAAAGAAAACTTCGAGTACTTTTGGGTCTATTGGGCCCAAACCCATTGGGCTTTTAATTCAAGCATAAAAATGACTTAAATTAATAAAAGCCAAAGCCCAAACTAACACATAGTGGCCGGCCATTAGGGTGAGTAAAGGAAAGAGGGTAAAAGTTAATTATTAACTTATCTCACCTTTATATAGAAAGATATAGGAAAAGGTTCCTTAGGATTTTTGTGTGAGTTTTTGCCTCAAGGGCAAAACAAAAATATATATCTCTCTCTCTCTCACTCACACACACACAAGGCCGGCCACCAAGAGGAGAAAATAGGTAATAATCTCTTCTCCTTTTGGTTATTCCAACATCCATCTCACTACACTAGTGGGTGTGGATCTTTAGAGGTATTCTACCTTGGAGACTAGAGGAGAATCAAAGGAGTTCCAAACCTATCAAGGTGGAGCAAGCAAGGAGGGAGGCTAGGCTCAAGAACTTCCAAGAGGAGAAGTCTTGGAGGTGGTCACTTATTGGACTCAAGTCAAGGTCCAAAGGTAAAACACATTTCTCCTTAAACTTGTTTCTTAATAAGTTTCTTAGATGCAACAAATATGAACCTATGCTTCTTGAAGGGGATTTGCAAGACTATAACTATGATAATATGCTTCCATTGCTTATGTATGTTAATTTTGAATTGAATATGCATGCTAGTCACTTGAAATCCCACTTAAATCTTAATATTTCCCTTCACGCCATAACATAAAAGAGCTGTCATTAAGATAAGTATGTTTAAAGACAGAATGTTCAAGATTGAGATAAGTTTCATAATAAATGCATTCAATCTGCCAAAGATCTCCATGTGGGAATGCATATCCAATAGAATTGTCAAACTGGTTCTTAATGAAAAACTGAATTTGATTAATGTCACCAATGTATGAAAAACCATCCTTAACAAATTGAGTAACAAAAAACAAGTTCCTTATTACAAAAGGAACATAAAGTACATTATTTAGAGTTAAAACATAACCAGATGACAACGTTAACATAATTCTACCAATAGCTTCAACTACCACTTTATTCCCATTTCCAACAAACACATTGTAGACCTCTTTACTTGTCCCCTTCTGGTTTTGAAATCCCTGCAATGAATTTGTAATGTGGATTGAACAACCAGTGTCAAACCACCATGAGTTTTGATGAATAAAAACCATATTAGTTTCAACAGTGACAAAAACATTAAATTCAGTGTTTCCTTTCTTGATCAACCAAACCTTAAAATCAGGACAGTGTTTCCTCAAATGCTCAGTGGATTGACAGTAAAAACATTTTTTAAGATGGATTGAATTCATCACAAACTAGTGGAAGTTGAAGCACCATTATTCTTCGCAGCAACTGAAGTGTTTTTTAAGGATTCCCTTGGACCAAAATTTGCACCTGCTTGGTTTTTAAACCCTGATTGCTTCTTGTTCCCTTTGTAGTTATCATTTTTTAATGCAGCAGCCCCCATCTTTGCCTTTCCTTTCCCAGAATTGACAAGATTTGCCAACTCAATCCTCTCAGCCTTGGACTTTTTCATCATTTCTTCCTCTTGACAACAAATGAAAATGAGTTCACTGATGGTCCAAGTCTCTTGTTGTGTGTTGTAGTTCACCTTTATCTGATCATAATCACCAAATAAGGAATAGAGGGCCATGTGCACCAAAAACTGATCTGTTATCCCTATGTCCAATGCATTGAGTTTGTTAGGGATGTTCACCAATTTCAGCAAGTGTTCACGAACACTGATCAATCCATCATGCTTAGTGTTAATCAGTGCAGTGAGATATGCACCTATTTTAGCTTTATCAGACCTCTTGAATTTCTTTTCAATCCTAGCCATATAATCCTTGGCTAAATCATAGCTAGGTATTCCCCCACGAATATGTTCCTCCATAGCATTTTGCATAATGAGGAGGGACATTTGATTAGCTCTTTCCCATTTTGCAAAAGTCTCTCTTTCTTGTGCAGTACTTGAATCAGTTAGGGCAGCAGGATGAGGTGTCTTGAAAGCTACACTGAATTCTAGCATTCCCATATTCATCTCAATTTGGTGCTTCCATGTGTTGAAATTGTTACCATTCAACTTCTCAATATTCACAAGATTGAGCATATTGAAGCCTGCATAAATTATTTTTCGTTTGTGAATTCATAAGTTTGTGATCAAGAATGACACATAAGTTTCCTGTCACACCACAGTCACAGAATTAGTATCACCTTTGGGCAAGATATCATTGATGCATAATACAAATTCTTAAATTTTTGCACAGCCAAGGATAAAAACACATGATCTCTTGTAAAACAACACCTTTAGGCAAGAAAATTTTACAAAACTATCATGTTCATCATCTCTCACTATACACCAGTTTATAAGAAATCCCAGTAAATAAGTTCTTTAGAAATATCTTTACTTGCTCGACTTGTAAACTGCTTTATTAAGTGTTCATTTTTTATACTTGAATCATAAGGTTAGTTCATACACTTTGGTGTAACCAACTAACAAATCGTAATGTATCAGCACTTAATGCTTTATTCGAATTCAACTTGCAGAAAATACATATTGTATTGGCATCTGAATAACAATGAAATTAAATTCCTCAATTTAAACATAACTAATATACTATGATCTTTTGAAAAAAAACTGCAATTGTAATGTCAGCGGAAGGCAACAAAAATTTGCACAAGTTAAATTCAATTTCTTCACAATCGTGAGTGTAGTACTTGGATTGATTGGCTCTGATACCACATGATAGCTTTATATAACATAGGATTCAATCAATCAAGTTACTAAATCACATGTAAATCAACACATATGGCATATTCAACTAACCCTAATATTTACTACACTAAATGCAGTATAACATGAAACCCTAATGTAAAACTGATGTGCATGAATAAGCATGCAAACCTGAACTTGAAGCCATGATCCGCAATAGGATGTATCTTCCCTTCTCTTGTACGACAGCAATGGATATTTTTAATTTTTAAATGGGGCAACCGTACTTAATGTGAATCATCCATATTTGTACCGAGATGAGGGACCTATCGCACTCCTTTTTCTGATAAATGCCTTATCCCATTAACAATGCAGTTATCTGCAGTTATCATTAAGCCAACCGTTTTTCATCAATTCAAAATATGGCTTGATCATATTTTTCCCTCCAATATGTTTTAGGGAGTTTTAACGAAACACTCCAGGTACTGTTCATTTTTAACGAAAAACCACATTTTAACCTTTGGTAGGTACTATTCACTACACCTTCATTTATCCTTTTTCATTAAAACAAAAGTTTTTTTAGATTTTTCGTTAGTTTTCCTTATGTTTTACTTCATTCAAATATAAAACCCTAGGAAGTCTAACCATAAATATAGCTCATTTACCAAGTTCAACTGCAATCGATAGTTTGATGAACTCACATATATGAATTCATGAATGATGAAATCATATGAATTCTTACATGGTCATCGCCGTTACTATTTAGCTATGCTGGTTTTTATGTTTTCTTTCTAGTTGTATGTTGTACCCCTTGGTTCCTGGGCCGTGTCCCTAATGAAATGTCCTTTGTCCAAAGAAAAAAAATGCCCAAATGTGTGATGATTTGTTAATAAATTTTAGAAAACTTCATTTAACCTCAAAAAATATGAGTTTTAGATTATAACCTTGTATAAGATTAAAATCCAATTTTAGTCCCTAGTACATTTAATCATATCCTTTGTTAGTTATGTTTTGATGTTTTATTTATCTTTTTATTTTTATTTTAATGTATTAATTACATTTAAATTTAATTTTTATTTCATTCATCATAATATATTTTAATGTCTACATTTATGCAACTAATTTTTTTTATAATATATATTATGATAACAATTTTGTATGTTCTTCATTTAGGTACATTAATACATTTGAATATTTCGCTATATCCATCCATACAAACATGTAGTTACGTTGATTCAATATAATGCATTTCGTTATGTACACTTTGGTACGCACATTTGAGTATTAACTTTTGGGTACATTAATTCAATATATTATATTTTAGTAAATACATTTAGGTACATACATTTTGGTACACACATTTGAGTATTAACTTTTAGGTACATTAATTCAATATATTATATTTCAGTAAATACATTTAGATACATACATTTTGGTACATACATTTCGGTACTGACATTTAGGTACGTACATTTCGGTATTGATAGGTACACTAATTCAATATAATACATTTCGGTACATACATTTAGGTTCATTATAATATATTTCGGTACAATCATGTAGGTAGAAATATTTCGGTACAAAAAAAGTCAATTTTATATATTTTGGCACAGTCACTTCTGTGCACTTATGTATTTATATATTTTTTTATCACAAATTTCTTTTAATATTTTCTCATTTAGGTTCATTTCTAATTAAAAAAAAACTAAATATGTGCATATTGATAAAATTAAAATTTAATATGGAGAGATTAAATAAAAATACACATTAAATAACAAAAATTGAATATAAATTTTGATAAAAGTACACTCAAGGGATTAAATTGAATATTTAATCTAGCACCAGGTTTTTTTTTAAATTTTAATCTTTTGCAAAGAATAATGTTCAAAACCCCCTAAATAAAATATTCAAAGTTTGTTAAAATAGAAAATGTTGTTAGAGATAAAAATTTAAATTGAGTAAAATAGTTTTTTAACACTGTTTACTTGCTAGTTTAACAAAAGTTTAGAGTTTCTTTTGGATATACTCCATGTCCAGCATCTTTGTAACAGGGTAGAATGCTGTTTAGTGAAGTTTGACGGGACTTAGTTTGATTTTTTATTCAGGAAGCCTAACTTTATAATGGAAGGTGCTACATATATCAAACTTGTACACCAAATGATGTGGCACATTCTACACCATATACTCCAGTTATTGATCAAATCCTAATTTGAATTAATATAAAATTTTGATTAGTGCCATATCATTTGATGTACAAATTTGATATACTTAACATTATTTTGTGAAAGGAAAACAATAGCTTTATTGCATAAAGCTCAACGAGAATATATATCTTGGTGAAGAACATCCCTAATAACCTCTAGAAGTTCCTCAAACCAAACTACGAAATCACAACTACATAAACTCAACTTGACGCAGTGATGGCCTACACCATTACAATTATGAGGGACATATGAGATTGTACACCCACAAAATCGGACACCAACTCTTTAATATCAGTCGCGGTAAAACAAAGAGTTGACCAGTCGATTGCACTTCCATTACAAGCAGCCATGACGTCAAGTCAATCTCTGTTTCCACCTGTACCTTCACGCAAACCCTTTTTGCAAGTCGAAGCCCTACTCTGACAGCGAGGAGCTCCACCTGCTTCACAGATGTGCTACCTTGGAACCTCCACGCACCAGCCACCCTAAAGCACCCTTCCTCGCCGCGAATCACCCCCCATCACCCGTAACTAAATCCTCCACTCTGGCAGCGCCATCCACATTCAGTTTGAACCACCCATCACTTGGAGCCACCCACCGTTGTTACTTGGGTAGTTTAACATGGCTGGGTTGAAGGTTGGCCGTTTGAAATTCTTGGAATCAAAAGAAAGTCCGTTAAACAACGCCAGAGGATTGGTCATGCAACCTGCCCAAGCAAAATGGTTTCTTTCGGTCTACAACGCCCACAAAAGCATCAACAAGAACAAGGCATCAAAATCCACCATTTTATTCTCCAAGCTAGTCATCCAATCCTTGACGGGTTCGTCGGAATTCAAATCAACACCCAACCCCAAAAACAGCGAACCACACTGCATGGGAGAAGCTACAATCCCGCAAACTATGACTGATCGTTTCCCTAGGAGCATCGCATGCAGCGTGGACATGAAGCTTCAATCCTCACCTTTTTTTATTCAGGTTATTTCTCGTAGGAAAAATGTCACAATAAATCCTCCAACCACAGACCTTGACCTTTGGTGGCATACGAGCCCTTCAAATAGCCTGCCAAGCCCGCGGTAAGCACCACCCTTACTCGTAGATGGCGATGTCGTTATCACTGCTGGTGCGCAGCTCATTCTCGCTACCTTATAGGTGCTTTTGACTGAAAACAAACCCTTGTTATCATAATGCCACATTAAACGTTCAGGAGGCATTTGAAAACTGAAGGGAATGGATTTGATAAGTCGAACCACCTCCGCAGCAAACAACTGATTCAACAGTTCAATCCTCCAGCACCGAGTTTCCTGCACTATCATGTCCTTGACCGTAAGAACCCCGAGTAAAGAGGAAGATGGTGTAAGGATCTCCGTGGTTTAGGAATCCAACGATCTCTCCATATAGAAACATAATTCCCATCGCCAATAGCCCATCGTGAACCATTCTCCAAAACAAAATACGCCTTTAAAACACTATTCCAAGCCTATAACGCCGTAGGGTGATCATCGGCATCCCTAAATGAGCAATCCGGAAAATATTTTGCCTTCAACACACGAGCAACTAAAGACCCTGGTTGTTGCACAATGCGCCACCCTTGCTTCACGGGAGGGCTAGGTTGAACACGTAGAGATCATGAAGCCCTAACCCACCCTCGTTCTTCAGTTTACATATTTTCTCCCAAGACATCCAATGAATTTTCTGTACTTTGATATCACTACTCCACCAAAACCTTGCCATTAGTTGTTGAAGTTCCTCACAGAAAGACTTTGGAAGTAAAAAACTTTGCATGGCATAAGCCGGTAGGGCTTGGGTCACAACCTTAATGAATAACTCCGCATCTGCATCTAGTATTTGGTAGACCTCATACAATAATTGTCCTAGCTTTACCATATCTTTTGTTTCATTTCTTCTGGAACAATCACAAACACCTTTTTTTGGAAAAATAAGTATTTGAGTCCCTAGTTACTAATGTTCATTGATTGAAACCTTATTAGTTTTTAGATTTTGATCCAAGTTCCTAGCATTAATGTAATGATGAATTTACATATCAGTTACATAATTTTTTTTAAATAAAAATTAATAATTGATTTAGAATTTTAATACTCACACCTTTATTAAATTCCTAATTAATTTTCAATTCAAAAACATTTCCAAAATAAATAAATAAAAATTAGAATAAGTTTGTACCCATTAGCTTTTTATAAAATGTTTTCAATTTTTTAATCTTATATGCACCCATTCATGTAATTTTTTTTTTTATTTTTAATCTTAAAATGTACCCATTCTTAAATATATCAATTTGTTATATGTAAAAAGTAACATTTTTTTATATAAAATCTATTCAATTTTTTTTCTAATCCATTTTTAAACTTATATGGGTACATTCTAATTGTCACATCCCGGTGCTGCCTCAGCTGTAGCACGATATTGTTCGCTTTGGGCCCCGACCACGCCCTTTCAGTTTTGTTTCTGTGAACTCACACGAGAACTTCCCAGTGGGTCACTCGTCCTGGGATTGCTCTCGCACGATCTCGCTTAACTTCGGAGTTCCTATGGAATCCAAAACCAGTGAGCTCCCAAAAAGCCTCGTGCTATATGGAGGTGGGCATGTACATATAAGGCACATCACCCCTTCTCCGTTGGTCGATGTGGGATGTTACAATCCACCCCCCTTAGGGGCCCGACGTCCTCGTCGGCACACTTTTGGTCAGGGAGTGGCTCTGATACCAAATTGTCACATCCCGGTCCTGCCTCCGTTGTAGCACTATATTGTCCGCTTTGAGCCCCGACTACGCCCTCACAATTTTGTTTCTAGAAAATCACACGAGAACTTCTCAGTAGCTCACCCATCCTGAGATTGTTCTCGCGCGATCTCGCTTAACTTCGGAGTTCTTATGGAATCCGAAGTCAGTGAGCTCCCAAAAGGCCTCATACTATATGGAGGTGGGCATGTACATATAAGGCACATCACCCCCTCCCTTGGTCGATGTGGGATGTTACACTTTTCTTTTGATTTGAGGATGTATCCACGTCAAGGTTAATCGAAGATATTTACTAATGTTATTAAGCATAATATCTATTACTTTTTTTGTGTGGTTTTGAAGAATTTACCCATGTTTATATACACACACACAAAATAGTATAATTTATATTTTAATATTTTTAATCCCACAAATTATGGATTTTTATTTAAAATCTCTTTAAAATAAACAACTATAAATTTCAATTTTTAATTTAAAAAATATAGTATCATACATAGAAATAAATTATCACATTAATTTCAGAGATTTTGATCAAAAATTGAAAACCAATAAGGCTTCAATCAAAGAATATTGATAGCTAGGGACCGCATCCAAAGTCTCCATTTTTTTATTATAGATCTACTACCATAAATTCAATGTGTAATCTTAGCATTCAATGGTTATTCTTGAATAATCTCATTTTTCAATTATTCAACCATTTCATTTATTTATTATTTATTCATTTAATCTTTTTCTATCTATTTTATATATATCAATAAAATATAAATAGATTTTTGTCCTTATAGAAGACACTCTTTTATAGTAACAATAATAAATTTAGTATGATATAAATAGAACAAAAGAGGAAATAGCAAAGAAACAAAAAGGTTATACAAGGCTATATACAAATCATCCACATTTTTTTATTTCATT
>JADOBS010302863.1:0-15595 GCA_015708375.1 Cydonia oblonga | reverse complement strand
TATATATATATATATATATATATATCAACTTGGTCCACTTATGTTTGTTTTGCGTTCCCTTCAGGAATTAGAATCGAGGCATACAATCCCAGCGTCAAGGTATTTCCGCATCGGCATCTTCGAGTCCTCTCGGTGTAGGACCCACTCCTTTGTTCATTTAATTTTATACTATTTCTATTAGTGTTCTAGTTAGTTGTATGCTCTAAACACGTTCCTTAAATGCATATTCACTATTCTTTTATATTTATAAGTTTATCTATCCATTGTTTTCAGCAATTGCACTCAATAAATGGCTTTCGTCACCCTCGGGTGTCGGCCAACATGTGCCTATCCTGGTATTTGGGGAATATCAGGATCGATGCATGTTAGATTGGTATCAGAGCGTGGTTTTGTTTAGAGCATACTTAGGATCTTCTGTTACTCTAGTAGTGTGTCGGTTTTGACGTCATTTGGATGTCACGACTTCCGGATTTGGTGCCATCAGCACAGTTGTATAAACCTTTCTCTGTTTGAATTGTCACCTTCTGGTTGAAATACAAGAAATTCGTGTCGGGCCTCATCGGTGACGTAATGGATTGTTGAACGAATTTCAGCATCAGACCGATACTTTGCAACGTGCATTCCCTGGGAATGACGGGCAGAGTCGGTGTTACTTGGAAGCTACGTGTTTTAGAAATCTCAGTTTGCGGAAGTCTGGTTAAGATCAGTTGTAGATCCGAAATGGCGATGCCACTCTACAACATGCGTTCCCTAGGAATTGTGGGTGGAGTCGGCTTTGCATCGAAATCTTGGGAAACGGAAAAACGTTGGTGGTACAAGTTAGTTAAGACCAACTAGAAATCTGAAACGATGATATCACTCTGCAATATGTGTTCCCTAGGAATGGCGGGCAGAGTCATATCTTAGTGACAACTACTCGAAACATTCGAAGTGCATGTTAGAGAAAGCGAGTAAGTGCTAGTTATGACGATGGTTAGTAAGTGGTAGTTGTTAGGAGCAAATCAATGTTCTTGGACTTGTTCCCACTGAGGATACTCGTGTGAATCTGTAGAATGAATCTTCAGCGATTGTTCTATCGATAACCTCAAAATCAAGTTCCCTAACCATTGACCGTCAGCTTCACACCAAATTCTTCGAGCGTTGACTTCATTTAGATTAAATACTTTTCTTGGGAAACTCCTCAGTAGCAGACGTTATTCTCACCTATTTCCATAAGGAGCGATTCTTGTTGTTGTAGTTGAAATTGGATGATGAAGATCCAGTCTTGTTTGGATAAACAGACTCTTTGAACTTCACCTGGGTATGGTACTCGGTGGTAAACCTTAGCTTCTTGTCCACGTACCTTTCGGTAGAGGTGAACTTAGCCTCTTGCTTGTAGCCCAACTGACCAGTGCTCTTATCCACTAACTGTTTAGCCTTGTAATTTTCAGTGTAACGACTTGAGACTCTACCATATTCATCATTGTACGAAGATCGAGCTTTACGTTGAACTTCTCTGGACTTATTGAGCTTTGGTTTGCTCAAGGACATCACTTTAAGGTAGCCAATTGTTTCATTGCATGCGTATAGAGCTGCTTTGTATCTTTCTTCTTAATCATTCTGTTAATTCAGAGGTTCTATGTTTAATTTTTGAACTTTGAAATAGCTCTCACAAAGTATTGTGAATCTTGAAATGTTTTTGGACTCGTCAAATTTTATTATTAGTTCTTAACTATTCTTGAGCTTAGACCTATTTCCTTTTGGCTAAGGAACCAGTTAACCTTTTGCGATGTTTAACCAAATAATCATAAACAGTGACCTCTATTTCTGCATTTTCACCTTCCTTCGCTTGTTTGTTTCTCAATGTAATCTGGATCTTGCCGAAACAGTACATGGAGGGTATGGAAAAAAAAAAAACGTTTGTTCTCGGCATGGTTTTTGATTCATTTCCCAATATCTTGTACTCCAGTTTTAATGGACTTGTTTTGACCCTCAAATTCTTGAGTGTTCTTTTAGCCTTCTCGACATGGTTTCTCGCTCAATCAGTGAGGAATTCACGATCGATCAATTCGGCGGAAGTGTGCGCCTAATTCTTATCGTTTTGGACAGGAATGTTAGAAGCATAATCTTTTCTCAAACCTATCAGTCATATCAAGAAAAGTTCCACATGAGTGTGAAGTTTGAGTTGTCTTTTAGTAGGAGACTGGTGAAGATTGTAGTGCAGGTGATCGGTAGATTGCATCACTATCTTCATGCTGAATTGAATGGTCATCATTCATTATCCTGCTGCAATTCATCACCATCATATCGTACTTTAGTAGACCTTTTCGATGAAGTAATGTGTTCGCCTTAACGCAGCTTTCCACTACCTCACACCAGGATCCTTCGGTTCGTGAGCACGCGAGCGTGAGGTTTGAGTGGTCTTTTAGTAAGAGTTGGATCAAGGTTTTAGTATAGAAGGTTAGCGAATTGTATCACCATCTTACTATAATTCATAAGCATCACATCGGTTCTTTTCCAATGATATGTGCTTGTCACAACGCATCTTTCCACTGCTTCACTTCCGAACTTTATTTTTCTGAGTATGTGGATGTCAAAACACTTCTAGCAGATCTGTTTAGTGCACTTTGGAATGGTAGCACAGTGCATTTGAGGCGAGAATAGGAAGATCTTGGCACTTTTCTCGAATTATGTATGCTCTCATGGGGTGTTTAGGTTGATTACTTGCGAGTCCTTCTTTCCGCCAACATTGATCTTGTTTGACTAGAAATCTGCAACTAAGCAAAAAAAAAAAATAAAATGGAAAGGTGGATTGAGCACTACAACATCTCCCTATAGAAGTATTGTGTTGAGGAAGATAACTTCTCGTTTTTTGTTTGCTTGGTTCGAGCTTTTGGGTCTACTACTAACATGGTAGCCACTTCTCTTGAATCTCAAGGTACAGTTTTCAAATGGGTTCTTTGTTGGCAAAACACTGGAGTAGTTGGTCACATTTGGAGGAACTGAGGAGAATATGATGCTTGGTGTTGGATAGAGTTTTACGATGACAGTTTTTGTTTTGTTCGGTTTGGGGTATGGCACTTTGTGCGACATGGTACGAGAGTTTCTCTAGGTAACACTGGTTGTTAGAGGAGTTGTGTGAGCTTGTAATTGGAGGATCAAAATTACGACGTATGAAATTGTGCAACCTTGGGGAAATTTCTACTTGCTTATCGAGACAACAATATGTTGTCGATATTGCGGGCTGCAAACTGTAATATCGATAGTTTATTCGTTGGGTTCGTTAAGCAAGTGGGCAAGAAGATTCGTCTTTAGCAGTTGTTACAGATTGGTTATTCTTGGGACTCGACCCAAAGACACATCTGTTCTCGGAGTACGTGAGGTTACGAATTCTTAGGCGAGACCCACTCTCATTTTTCAGTTTTGGTTTTCAATATAAGTATTTTAACTTCCTTTAGTTATTTATTTTTTGCGTTACAAATGTTTTGGGTAAAGTATTTCCATTTTAAGTTTTAAGTTGGTTCGAGTTTTTAACTTATGCGATTTCATATCTATTTTGACGTTTTCGTATTTTATGTATTTACTTTTGACCTTAAGCTATTTGGTGTTTTTGACTTTATATCTTATTAAAGTATGTTTCTACTTTTATACTGATGGGGAAGAAAGTAAGAGCTTGGAGGCATGATAGAGGATTTTACAACCCGCTCGCGACGGTGTGGCATATTCTCTTTGATGCACCCACTCTGACTTGATTTCTCTTTATACATATATTATTCTTCCCATTTTGGAGTACTTCAGTTTAGTAAGTGATTTTAAATTTCGGGGACGAAATTTTGATAAGGGGGTAGATTGTTAAACCCCACCCCAGTTTTATTTAAAAATGGTTTTTAGTTCTTAATTGGTGAGCCCAAGGGGCCCACCCCTTCATTTGTGTTCCCCTCCCCGTCACCCTTTTATTTCTTTTTTCCTTCCTTCTTTTCTCAACTCTCTCTGCACTATCTCCTTTTGCCTTTGCACCACACACACACCCATGCCCACACCCCATCGATGACGGCATCACCACCATCACTACCGCGTTAGTTCTCTCTCTCATTCTCTATTTTCATCTCTGTGAAGCACAGAGGGAGCTCTGACGAGTCTCCATCACCCTCGACATAGGTAGTTCTCGAAAACAATCCAAAGTTTTCCTTTTTGGTTCCCATATGTCACTTCTAATTGTATGCGTGTTTTGTGGATGTTGAATCATCGAAAAATCACCTTGGATGAACTAAACCCAGATTTCGACGGGGAATCTGTTGCTTTTGAGCAAATTTCCGGCCAAACCAAGGCGAGTTGGTCAGCGTGAAAGGTACCAATCTCTTCATCTTGTAGAGCACTATAATTTTCCTTTTTGTTTCACCTAATTTCATTGAGTATTGAAAAAGTTATATTCATTTGAATCTTACCCAGTTTTCGGCTACCTCAACGGATTTCGAGGCATTTTCCAGCCAAACCAAGGCGAGTTAGACATCGTGTGAGGTACCATTCTCTTTGTCTTGTCGAGTACTACAACTTTCATGTTTGGATCACTGGATTTGGTTGAGTAACGAAGAAGTTATGGGCGTTTGAATTTTGCTCAGAAACCAACCAAAACCTTGGCCTAGAAACGGGTCAAACTCGACCCACCTGTTTAGATGCTGCCCAATTCGTTGGGCCATGGAACCTAGCCCTTTTGGGCAGCCCAACCTTTTTAAGTTTTATTTATTTATTTGTTTTTAAAACCAAGGCCTTTGGGCCTTATCTAAAGCCCTAAACCCTTTCCATAAACCTATTTCCCCTTAAGCCCAACCCCAAACCCTAAAGCTTAAACCTTAGGACCAAGACCAGATCCACTATACCCTTAACCCGGACCCGTTGACTTTGACTTTGACCGGTCACCGGTCAACGTTAACTTTTAGGGTTGACTTTTTAGGATTTTGTCCGGGACCCTCATAAGCTAATTTCGACGTCCTGGACCCGTTTTTGAAGTCCGTTTTCTCAAATTTAATCGTTTGAGTAGAGTTTAACTAAGTGTGCCATTTATGTGATTAGGGACAATTATAGTGACATTTCCGTCTTCGCTAGTTGCGTGGCTCTTCGACGGCGAAGTACTATGAGTGGACCCCTTCTAAAAATGCATGTTTTGATAGTAGAAATGCATACATGAAAAGCATGATTTAATGATTATGTTCTATGAAACGCTTTGAGATAATATGCTTACTGAGGCTAGATTGAATTATTACTATTTTTTCTATAACCTGTGTTCTTATAGAATATTTGGTGGATGACGATATGATATGTAGAACATGTTTCGAACACCTCTTTATAGTACAGATGATGGATGACTTTATACTATGAAGTTGTTTTTCAAAATATATATGTTCAATGCTTTTTGTACTTACCTGGTGGTCCTTTCCGCTACGGGACATAGGGATAGATTCCGGTTCGTCCTGGGCGACGGTTTGGTGTTGGCATAGGGCTTGGAGTGTGGTTCCTCTGACTATTTAGCACAGGGACGAGGAGCTGGCATGAGGCATGGGGTTATTTTCCTCTGACTGTCTGCACATAGACGGGGAGCCGGCATGGGGCCTGGGGGTTATTGGACATTCACTAGTGATTATTATATATACAAGTTATGATTTGAGACATTACACAGCATGCTAGGTTTCGGAAAACCTATGTTTATCATGATATATGTGTTTTCATAAAATTTGGGGGTTAGTATGTTGATAACTATTTTATTATATATATTAACTTGGTCCACTTATGTTTGTTTTGCGCCCCCTTCAGAACTTAGAATCGAGGCATATAATCCTAGCGACAAGGCATTTCCGCATCGGCATATTCGAGTCCTCTTGGTGTAGGATCCACTCCTTTGTTCATTTAATTTTGTACTATTTCTGTTAGTGTTCTAATTAGTTGTATGCTCTGAACATGTTCCTTAAATGCATATTCACTATTCTTTTATATTTATAAGTTTTATCTATCCATTGTTTTCAGCAGTTGCACTCAATAAATGGCTTTCGTCACCCTCGGATGTCGGCCAGCATGTGCCTATCCTGGTATTAGGGCAACAAGAAAGTTGGGGCCTCAACTGGTTCCTTACCAGACATGAAATTGGCTAAGTATGCTGCTGAAGCAACTGCAGAACATGTTGGACGGATGTCAAGAAATTTTGGCTTAAAATCAGTTGTGATGAAGGTGAAGGGGTTTACTTATTTTAAGAAGAAAAGGCAAACTGTCATGAGCTGGAAAGAGGGCTTCACTAGTTCCCGAGCGGGTCACAGTCCAATTGTATACATCGAAGATACGACCCGAAAGCCTCACAATGGTTGTAGACTCCCAAAGCAGCGTCGTATCTGAAACACGGTGCGCTTTATTCTTGACTGGGTATAATTTTTACTTGGTTAGGAAGATGCATTTGGTGAAATAATGAGGACCTAGTTTTTTTTTTTTGCTTCAAAATTTGAATTTCTATCTTATTGTGATGCTACTGTAGTCTATTTGAAGGTCTTATTGCTATGTTTTGAAGATGGTTGTTTATTAAGATAAAGTAGTTGGTTAAATAACTTCTCCGATAATATTGGTGTGGAAAGTTTGGCTTTTTCAGTTTTTCTTAGTACTGGTAAAGAACTCATGTTGAAGATGGTCTGTTTATCAAGCGTGAAAGACTTTCGGTTATTCTCCACCTGTATGTGTATTTTAGGTTACTAATGATTAATGTCATAAAGAGCTCATTGTACGTTGATAGGTGGTCGTACTTGGAATGAATATGTTTCATGACTGAAATGATTTAGGTTTGAGCTGAAGTACATAAACACAAACAATATAAATGTCTTGTCATTATAGTTTGTTGATGCACAAAATCGAATCGATCTTGAACCAAAAAAATCTGACTGTAAAATCACACGTACACACAAAAACACAACGATATATCGTTGTTTACCCTAAGTTGGAGCTACGTCCACACTGGTGTCGATCTGGTTTCACTATATGAAATGAGGGTTACATTATTATTGCTAGAGAGGCTAGGGTTTGCCATTGAGGGTGAATGATGCCTTTTATAGGACAAGGTTTCCTTCCCGTCTTACATACATCATGGGCTAGGTAGTGAGGCCCAATATATGGTACAACATAGTTTAATGCATGAATGCGGAACGCATGTGGGTTTCTGCCAAGAATTGGGTTGGTCAGTATCGCTTTGTTGATTCTTATGAAGAGGGCCTCCTCTTACTCGACAAGATCAATGAAGTTTCTTATTGAGGGAAACAACAGGTGAGGTGATTATAGCGCCGAGGGAAGAACGTTGCGTGTCTTGCTCATTATTACTCTTTTCTTTGCCAGATTTCGATGTTCATTAAAAGCCTGTTTCATCGATGAGTGAATGTTGAAGATAGTTTTTCAATGTTAGTTACTGTTCTTGTTTTCTGGTTTAAGAGCCAAATGATTTTGGCTTCTCTATGAGGTTGAACTCTGTTCTTAGCTTGCTGGGTTCCGGTATGGAATCACTGCAGGGTTCTTGCCTTGGTGTTTGTTTAGTTGAATTTATGTGATTTTTCTTGGTCTGCTTGTATTTCTTGCTTTTGTGGCCACAGAACTCTGTTACCAAATTTCACTCAGATTTGGTGCAAACTTAATTGGACAACGAAGGAAAAAAAGAACGAAATAGTAAGAACTATAAACTCAAGGATTATTCTCTGCAGTTCCGCAAATTGATCAGTAGATGTCTTCTTTTGCATTCCCAAAACAAAATGAATGGAAATCATATTCATTCATGCGGGATCATGGAATTTTTTTTTGGGCCTTTACGTATGGCACTCAAAGTGGTTGGAATGACTGAAATGTGAATCGTGTGTAAGCAGAGTCGGTCTAGGCTCACTGGACTAGACCACCCGTACATGGGTGGTTCGACGTGCTTCTGGTGGTCGACGGGATTTATCTGGTCGAGGTATTTCTTGTTTCTAAAGAAAGGGCAACTTATTCCAACATTTTAGTAGATAAGATGTCGGGTTTTTATTCATCATTTCCTGAGTTTTAATAGTCCCTAAAATAAAAAACAAGTCCCGCATTGATTTGGTACGTCATACGGCAAATCAAGAATATGGGACTACCAAGGAGGGTCGATCATTCCATACCCAATGCTTCATATCCACAATTCCCATATCAGATCAATTATTCTCATGGTGATCGCATGCAGAGTTACCCAAGACAGTCATCCCTTCTGACTTTGTAATACTTACCGAATGGAGACGATGATTGCACAATTTAGATTCATCGTGTCAGAATCATCTTTCAAAAATGGTGTATAATTACTCGTGCTCAATATTCGCACAATACAAGTGAAGAAAAATATTACTAAATTGTAGTACTAAACTGCAAAATATTATAATCCTTACTAAATCAATAAAAACTGACATCGTTTCTCTTGAAAGAAGCAATAATATCTCAAAGACATACTGTTCAAAATAATACCAAGTAAACTACTCGATATTTTTATTCACAACGATGTACATGCGGTACTAACAAAACTAGATAACACCAATCTAACTAAACACTCAACAAGCATCAATCCAATCTGAGAGATAAACACGTTTTTGAATTGTGACCATACAAAATAACAAAATTAAACAAAATGCCAAAAATAAGAAATAGTTAATTGATCATTATTTCCCTTGTACTGCCGAGATTGATCATTATTTTGCTTTAAATTGTAAATAACTGTTTCTTTCCTCGAGTCTCTTTCTTTTCTCTTTTGACTTTATTTCTTTACCTTGTGCTTCTCATGCTGCAGCAGAAACAAAAAAAGAGAGCATAAAAAGTTCAAACATTTTACTCATACATATCTAGATCTAAGAGATGAACAATTATCAAATAAAACATTATCTTTGATTTGATATATAGAAATTACATTTACGATTCTACAATAATAGTAAACATTGATTTTAGACAACAGAAAATATGATTAATTAGAAAGAGATTTTGGTCTCCCGACTTTTAAGTATATAATGTAGTCATTCATAGAGTAGGATTCTCTCAGCTCTTAATCTCTCTTTTTTCATCTCTCATATTTAAATATTTACGATTACGCCATCATGTTTTAAATTTTTTTATGTAGAGAATAAGACCAACAAAAAAAAAGAAAAAAGAATGAGATGAGGGAATAAAAAGAGATGGTAATAGAAGGAGAAATAATTCTACTTTGTCATTCAGATTATTAATTTTCAAAAAGATTAGTTAGCCATAGAAAATTTAATATCTTTCCCAATTTGTTTTTCTGTTGACAAATATGGTGACCCTCACACCACGACATGGTTTAACTTCCCTCTAAGACTGATCAACATGCCATTTCATTGAAAGATATACAATAATACAAGATAAAGAGTATTTTTATAATTAATCTTTAAAATACGTACTAATTGTAACAAAATATCCAGCTTATACAATTTAAAAGTACTAATTGATTGATTACAATCATGAAAATTAGGGGTTGCATTACGTACCAAGTCAAAAGCGCCAGTAGCAGCAGCTACACTAAGTTCCTCAATAGTCACTTTTCTTGCTGTACCCTCCTCCGCCACGCCCTCCGTGTCCTTCTTCCGAGTCATCATCATCAGATTTTTTGTACCCGCGACGCCCTCCGTGTCCTTCCTCCGAGTAATCATCAGTGCTTCCCCCGCCATAGCCACCTCCGCCGTTAGTACGACGTCCTTCACCAGAGTACGCAGTGGTCTCGGTAGCCCGGCCTCCGTGTCCTTCTTCTGAGTAGCTATCAGCATTGCCGGTCCCGCCGTAGCCACCTCCGCTGGTACGACGTCCTTCGCTAGAGTAAGCTGTGGTCCCGGTAGCACGGCCTCCGTGTCCTTCTTCCGAGTAACTATCAGTGTTGCCGGTCCCGCCGTAGCCACCTCCGCTGGTAAGACGTCCTTCGCTAGCGTAAGCTGTGGTCTCGCTGTACGCGGCACGGCCTCCGTGTCCCTCTTCCGAGTAATCATCAGTTTTGCCTCCTCCGTAGCCGCCTCCGCCAGCATGGCGTCCTTCACCAGAGTAATCAGTGCTGTCACCGTAGCCGCTGCCGCTGCGAGCACCGGTACGTCCTTGGGAAGAGTAGCCAGTAGTGGAGTCGCCGTAAGCACCACCAGAACGGGCTTGATCACCGTAACCAGACTGAGACTGAGAGTAGGATGAGGGTTTCTCGTCCTCTTCTTCGTCCCTTTGGCGGGAGAAGAGGCCACGGCTGTGCTGCTCCTGATCAGCCATACTGGGGATTGGGAAAATGTAAGAAAATGCGAAAATGAAGGGAGGTTATGAGGAGCAGAGGTAGAGACTGAGTTTTGTGATGTTGTCTGATTGCATGATCGATGGTGGTGGAGGGTTCTTATATAAGTGTCTGGGAGTCCTAAAATATCTGTCTGAAGGGAGGCTTCAGCTCTTCTCCGTCACAAGCTCATACGTAAAATATCCGCCTAAGGTGGGACTCTCGTGGTTTTGCCACTTGCATGGCTACCAATCCAAGCCTTGGTTGTCGGTCATCATCCCCTCTATTTGTTTTTGTTTTTGAAATGTGTATGGGAGACTTACCTTCGGAGTTAAACTAGATATTTTTTTGAAAAATTTAACGAAAAGCTTTCGGTGCTGTTTATTTTAACGAAAAATCATATTTTTACATTAAAAAATCAATCTTGATACTATTCACTTTACCTGGGAGTTTTAACGAAAAGCTTACGGTACTGTTCTCTTTAACGAAAAATTACATTTTTACACTAAAAAGTCAAACCTGGTACTATTTAATTTACCCTTTATTTTGTCATTATCGTTAAAACTTCAAATTTTCAAGCTCTTTTCATTAGTTTTCCTTTTATTTTATCCTTATCGTTAAAACTTAAAGTTTTCAAGCTCTTTTCATTATTATTATTTTTTTTTGGCCGACTCTAGATATTTTATTTTGATTAGAGTAATATTAGGAAGATTAAATTTGTAGATAAAATTATTCAAACCAAATGGCATATAAATTGATGATTTAATTACGTGCTCATTTATATTGTTAACACATTAATTAGTTTGTAAATTGAATCTACAAATTGAATCTCCCAAATATTATCCTTTTAGCTATATCAATGTGGTACTCAAATTTTATTGACTCCTGAGGGCACGCCACATGTATTAGAGCATATTTAATAGAATTGTCGAGTTTTGCTATTACTTAAATGCGGTTTTTTAACAATTTGGGTCTTCTTATTTATTTTTAGAGTCTGACAACAATACTTATATATATATATATATATATATATTTAATACATCATCATCTAATGGTTCTCTCTCTCTTCTTGTTTCGTATAATTGAAGTATAAATCATTTGTTTCGTACAATTGAATGCTTCAATCAATGTAGCTCTATGAAATTTCAAGTGAAATTATTGTTTCGTTTTGGATTTCAAGTTCTACTGGCTTGGCAGCATATAATTTTTCAAAATGTGTTGTAACTGGGATACTGATGATATAGAAAGAAATAGAAGTGCTTTCCAAATTCTAAACAATTTAGTCCACCCCATTCTAAATCCTGGATCCGTCCCTAACAGGCCTCATGGTCGAGGCCGCTCATGCCTCTCAAAGTTAAGTGATATTGGTTGAATGGGAGAGATAACGTGGGGTTCAAACCAATCATTTAAGGAGCGTCACACATGCCCTAATGAATCACCCTTAAGTTTTTCTACATTTAAGTTTAACTTAGGCATCAAAGGGTCTTTGACTCACACTGCATCAATGTGCCAATATCTCACTTGTCTTTTCTTTCTTGGTGGAAGAGGTATATCAAAGTAATTCTACACTTGTATGGAATTTGTTTCACATAAATTGGTGCCTTCATTGAGAACTTGTACTCATAATAGTCTCTCAATTCTGAATCTAGGAACTTTAAGAAAGAATCATTTCCTTCTAAACCTGTTTACACCTAATTTTACACTATCGGTCCGAGTAATTGAAACCGTTACATGAGAAGAGTTTTCGATCGTGGCATGAGTAAAATATCAAGATGATTTCCAATTATTTATATTATTATGATTATGATAATCATACTAATTATCTTTTGAATAATTGGAATTATTTTAATATTTTATAATCTGGTGGTGTTTGACTGCAATCACATTTGGGATGCCGGGGTCATCTGACCAGGCCTAAGATCACGCATGCTAGCCTGCTGATATTATCCTTTGCATAAAAGATTGGAATGAAATAAAAGAGATGCAAGTAATATCTATAATTTGGGAGCCAAGACAGATTCAAATTAATTAAGGGATATTCGGCATCTGGCAGTGCAGCTAATACTGGATTAATTTCATTCAATTAATCCGTGCATGGATGAGTTTAATTGTAAAGGTCATGGAATTATGATGATGTGATAGGCCTAGGCTTCTGATGGAGGTTTTTGATGAGATAAGAAGCCTAGGTGGGCTAGGTTTCTTATGTGATGTGATAAAGCCTAGATAGGCTTTATTGTGTTTGAAAAGTCCAGAAATCTGAAGGAAAGGATATGCCTTTGGCATTTGACACGGATCAGTTTCAGTTCTGCGAATTAGTCTTGCAGTTGAACTCTACAAAATTATCTGCCGTGCCAAGCAAGTATATCAATCCTATAAATAGCAGACGCAGTGGCAACGAAAGAGGGACCTCTAACTCAACACATAAAATTACCTTGTGCAAACTCGCTCTACGCGAAACCTCTCAACAGCCTTGAGAACTCTATTCTTACCCCCTTTTCTAGCCGACACATCTTCAGTTGGTATAAACAGCACTGTGAAGGCAACCGGTGACATCTTCAGTTGACATAAACAACATTGTTGCCGTAGAATCAGCCGACCGCAGAGCATCTTCAGTTGGTATAAATAGCACTGCGAAGGGGCCGGCTAGTTATTTATCCAAGTCTCGGTCGAGAAGGATTTTCGAATCTTATTGGCAGATGTCATCTCATTAACCTTCTCAGCGAAGTGAGGTGTTACAGGTTACTGCATTCAGCACATTGAAAGCCGAATTAGATATTGAACTTCGCAGAACTAGCAGTCTTGTCTTCAGGCTCTAGAACCCAAAGGCCGAGACGCGTTCCTTCCTCGGCCGCAATCGCAAGATACAGAAGTTAGCAGCGCGCTCAACGCCACATCCATATATTTTACTCCCCGGCCGAGCTCGGCCGACGAGTTGGCATGCCCTGCACATAACCGAAGGACGTAGTTAGCTTATTAGTTACTCGGCATACGCGCCACGTAGGCTTAGTAATTTTTAGGGTCAACAAAACCTTAGAAACATCGTTATGGCATACGCTCGGCGCAACAACGACCTAGTGTAAAGCTCCAACCTTCTGCTCAATAGCAGGAAGAAAACTGAGCCCCATTTCCAAACCCAAATCCTGTTGTGGGAGAGTAGGCTATTAATCAGGATTTACCTCATAAAGTGGAGGATTGGATGGATTTTGAGGGCGTTCAAGTTCCTCATAACCATAGTCCAATGTTCAAAAACTTAATGTGCCTCGAGAGAATGATTTAGAGAGATAACTCCTTAACATTAACTCTTGCATGCAGAGATAGGAGGATCGAAACAACGATTGTGCTGACAACATGGATTCGTGCACCGCACCTTTGCCAATGGTAGATGTCACGCCTCATGCTAAAGATCGGGAGAAATTTTTTATTGTGACGGGAACATAAGTGGTATATCACGTGTTTTTATAGAAGTAGTGAAAAATTTTATTTTTTAAGTTATTAACTTTTTAATATATGTATCCTACTATTTATATAATGATACTTGATGTGCCACCTTGTGTACCGATCACACTGGAAAAATTCTTCAGAATCGGTGAAAAAACAACCCCTTACCTAGTGAGCAAATCAAAATAAAAAGAAAACGAAAATACATAACTTTTATTTTACGTGATAAGGTTTAATAATAGCACCATCACACTCTAATTTACATTGCAAAAGTTTCTCTAGATTTCCATCGAAAGTTAACTACTTTTCAGATCTGATTCAAGACCTATCATATATTCATAAAGGGTTAGCTTCTAGCTTAGTAGTGCAAAAGCCAATTATACTTTAACACAATGGACACAAGAATGATGCATGCATTTTGTTACGTCCTGATCTCGAAATACGTTCAGGATCGATACATGACGTCATCTCTTACATGTACATCTATTATGTCTCTCTTACGAGACATGAACAAGACACCATTGAAGGTCCAATAGCGGAATAACTTTTCGTTTACTTTATAGATGCATCTAACCTCTATGTTAGATTTCCTATGTACCTTAGAACTGGATCAAGTCATTTGTAGTTTACCTTTTGTTAAACTCCAAGAGTGTGGAGGGATGGAGGGTACGGAACAGAGAAAGAGAAAGTATTCAAATTGCTAGTTTTCAAAAAACGAAACTAAAATTTAATAAAAGAAACAGAAAATTACACCTAGACTATACACCTAAGCTGCCACATTGGGTGCGGTACACTAAATATGGTATAATAGAAAAACCCCTACTCTCTAGGTTGACAATTTCATTCTTTCCCATCTTCTAGAGCAACCCACCTCTCTAAATCTTCAAAAAATGAAGTCCCCAATACCTTTGGGCATTGTAATTTGATATGTTTGTTTTTGTTGTCAGTACCAACAAACAGCCTTGAAAACTAGGATAAAAGCTTGTCTGTCCACAATCCACATACCTATTGTTGCGGTAGGCGCATATGAAGTGGAACACGGTGTTCTCGGGGTGGGTGGCGTGCTGGAGGATGAAGAAGATCGGGAATTGTGTAAAATGTATTGTATAGATGCGATCCTCGTTGTGCATCTTGATCAATTGAATCGTGTCTTTGTAGATTTTGTTTTACTCAATAAAAATAAAAATATAAAGAATTTCAATATAAAGGTTATTTTAAGAATAATAGTTGGTGGGAAGATAACATTTTAAGTTTTTAACTTTTTGTATTGGATGGGATTATAATGTGGGAGTGGAAATAAGACACTGGGATAGGTTTAGTAGCACTCTTTTTTATTTATAATTTTTTATGAATTTAAATTTTATGAAAATATTATAAATTTTAATTCTCACTATGGTAAGCATCCTAGATTCTTATATAAGAAAATATTTTCTTAGAGATTTTTCGGTACACTTATATTTTTGCATATTTTCTTATCTGCCACTAATTCATTAAAATATATTTAGGTACGAACATTTCGGTACACTGGTTTAGTATAATATATTTAGGTACCGACATTTCAGTACACTAGTTTAGTAGTTTAGTATCATATAGTTAGATACAGAATTTTCGGTACACTTATGTTTTTACATATTTTCTTAAGTGTCACTAATTCACTACAATATATTTAGGTACGGGCATTTTGGTACACTAATTTAGTAAAATATATTATGATACGGACGTTTAGGTATACTAATTAGAGAAAGTTAAATAAAATTTATGAATTAAAATGTGTATAATTGTCACAACCCGTACCAGGTTTTAACAATTTTATACTATTATTTTATAATTTATATTGTTAATTTGAAAGTTTGTGGGAAAAAGAAAAAGAAAAGGAAAGAAGAAAAGAAAACAAAAAACAGAAAA
>JADOBS010302862.1:0-15594 GCA_015708375.1 Cydonia oblonga | reverse complement strand
TTTTTTTTTTTTTATTTTTGGGTTTGTTACATTTTTAGTTGAATTTTACAAATTTGAAATATGTTGGATTCTTGCTAATTTTTTAAGCAGGATGGGGTTTTTTTTTTTATTTTTTTTTTTTTGTAAATTTATTCTTTTTACAAATTTGGAAGATAAAGCAACAGTATAATGCTCCACTGCTTCTGAATAGCTTCCTGATCTAAATGCTTCATTGCCTGCATTCTGTTTTTAGAAGAGCTGTGATATTAGTTCATTGCATTCATATGGAACTTTCATAATTAACTCATGCTCAAAATATCGGCATGGTCATCATACTGATAGCTTGCTCAAATGATCAAGAACAGTTATAACAGTAAGTAATTGCCGTTGACTTATGGCAAGGAGATCAAAGTGCACCCACTCCTGGTTCTGATGGGATCCAATATGATTACCAACTAGAAAACCTTGACATCTTTACATTAGTTAAAATCATTTGCACTAATCGTACCAGAGAAGTTAAATTGTAAATAATATTGAATCATGAGGAGAAAAAACCCTGCAGAA
Organism: Cydonia oblonga; assembly: GCA_015708375.1. NCBI lineage: Eukaryota > Viridiplantae > Streptophyta > Magnoliopsida > Rosales > Rosaceae > Cydonia > Cydonia oblonga. The sequence goes on along the minus strand of JADOBS010302862.1, from coordinate 15,051 downwards.
AATTTTCATGCTCATAACGGTATTGTTCTGAATCTACATGGTCATACAAATTTTTACATATTGAGTGGTCCATGAATTTTTTGTAAGGAAATCGTAGATAGGCTATACCATGTGTAAAATTCATGGAAAGACAATTGTGTTGCATTGATGCCTATTGCCTGCGATATGTTGACATAATTTAATCAGATTGAAACGAGACGTACTGATATAAATTAATGCAAAATGAAATGGCTGCCGCCGACTTGGGATTTAACATTGCAGGTTACATTGACTTACCCTAAATTTTTGTTGTTGCAGAACAATAACTGTTTGTGTATTAACTGTTTATATTGTTGTACAGAATGTTTTTGTATTGTTTGTACGATTAAAGGTCAAACGTTTTTCATTAGGTTTTTATTGGGTTTTTATTATTGGACAACAATATGGTTAATTAGGAGTGTTTCGAAAAACCTATTGAAAAACATTATGCCGTCAAATTTGAGCACTGGTTATTGACGCTGTCCTTTAGTAAATTGACATGACAAATTTTCATGCTGATAACGAGATATGTGTATTTTTTTGGCATTCCACTTCCAAACTTACGTGCTGTGGACAGTCTAAGAAAGTTTTTTTTTTTTATCTTTTTGCAATCACTACGGCGATAACCTACCTTGCAGGACATGTATTTTGTCACGTTGCATGCATAGACAAAATATGTGAACCACTCGATAGCATATCAAAGGCTGGGCATCCAGCCACGTCATCCCTCTCCATCTGACGTCTTTCCTTTGAAGTTCTTTCACACGGCTCCCGTTGGATTCAGTTTGCTTTTGCTGCAGTGGATCTACAGGTAAAGCTTAAATATCCATACAAAGTTTGCATTTTTTTTATTGGAATTTGGGCTTTTTAATTCTTTCTCAATTCTACCATAGAGAGAAATATAAAAATTGACAGTATCCCTAAATATAATTCCTTCCCTAATTACAGCAATTATGGCTGCTGTTTTTCAGTTTCGCAAAACTGAATTATGCTGTAAGTGATATAATCCAATTGTAATGGCACTTGCTTTGACTGTGAACAGTGTGGTATTCATCAGGTTCGGCTTCATTTCCGTGCTTAATTCTAGTTATTAGTCGTTAAGTCTGCAATTAGGTTTTGCCTGTCTATCATACAGTAATACATTTTAGTTTTTTCAATTTTCTATACCTCTAGTTTTGGATGCTATCCGAATAATGTTAATTGCATCGGAAATGTTTGAGTGGGGTTTAGGATTGACTTCAGCTGTTTGGAGCGATAAAAGCTCGATAATTGTTGTTTACTATTCTTGATTGAAATTCAGTATAAAGTTTAGTATGCTTCTTAAGGGAGAATTGTTTTCGGACTTGCGGAATTAAAAATAGAAGAAAGGGACTCTGCCATCCCATTGAAGTTTCCCTATCTTATGTGCTCTGTAGAATACAATGGGTTTCTAATTGCCATGCCCTTATTCGGCGAAGCAGAAGTTGTTGCCTATAACTTGGACTCATTTGGGCTCACCAATTCTGATAAGCGTCTAGATCAGCTACAGGAAATATTCAAGGATCCCTTTTACTACCCCATAGAGTGCTATCTCATCAGTCTTGACGATCATGACTGCAGGTGCCTCCTTTATTCAGGTTTCTCTTCTTCCAAAGAGTTTTGGGGACGTGTGGCGGTGTTTCAAGTATCCATCTCAAACACGATCCTTGAATAAAATTTGGGTCTCAGTTAAAGTTAGGTCATATTTTTAAGAATGGTATAAACTAAGGAAATTTTCTGGGTATGTCCTGTTCAACTTTTGTTGGCAAATTGGTCTTTGCTAACTAAGGAAATTATTTTTGGGTGCTAACTGTTTTGGTCTTTATAAATTTTGGGTGATTTCTTGTACACTTATGATGTGACAACGTTGTGTAATGATTGTAGGTTTTTGAAAATTTTGAGCTTCACAAACTGTGGAAAAAGAAACAAGTTTTGCTGAAATCAATTTAAAGGCACAATAACAAAGGTATAAAAAAAAAAAATCTATTGGATGATGTAATTTGGTTTGGATTTGTAAAGTATGTTTTCAATGTGGATTAATGGTTTAAATAATTTTAGATTATGCTGATTGTCTGTTTTCTCTTCTACTTATTTTGTGTTTTCCAACTATTTTTCTGTAATTACCTTTTGTTTATATTATAGGACAGGTGTGTAATTCTTATTTTGATAATTTTTTCTCCTCTCTCTTGAATAAATTTAATTTTCCTTGATATCCAAATGTATTAAAGTAATTTTGATTGAAGTTTGTTTATGTCTGCTTTCCAAGATTCATTTTTTGGTTACCAGATATCTCACTCCGTTTACGGTGTGCTTTTCTATAGTTAACTGAAGAAAAAAAAGGCTTTTTATTCTTTGGTTTTCAGGACTTCATTTACTGTTTACAAGTCAACCTCGCAATACCAAAGTACAAGAGAAACAAAGATTAGAGGTAGTTTTTGCTCTTAACTTCTTTGGAATAGTTTCTAAGATTTGTATTATGCATTTGGCCAGTGTTAACTACTAAATCGATTAAAAAACATTCCATAGGGGCTGCGCTGCCATTCAATTACCTATGAAATTTATAACATGCAATCAGTTTCTTTTTAGTTGAGTTCAAATAATGTTGACTGCGCTGCTATAAAGCTCTTTTTTATAGTTAGGTTGAAAATCATATCGATATATTCTTTATTTAGTTGGTCCAATATGTAATAGATGAGATTGTTTTGTTTGATGTTTCTATCAAATTTTGATCTTTTTTTTTGTGTGAAATTATAATGGAATTGCAAGTCAAGTATATCTTAGATTCTTGGTTGCGTACTCACCTTCCCACAACTATTATATTGTCTCTTGACTGGATGGATTTTTATAATTTCCTGGATCTACGGTTACAATGCTTTTTATAATTTCCTAGATCTATCCCTTTTGTTTGTTCATGATTATGTTGAATGTTTTTCAGGTTAAATGTGTCTTATTCATGTAGTTAAGACTGGTGCATTCAAGTCCCGCATCATCGCGCGGGCATATTACTAGTGACATCTAATACATGTAATAAGACTAGCATACATTCATCTGGTAAATTATAACTAAATTTGTATTTATCAACAGGTAACAACACAAAAACTTGCATTCTGAAGAAGAAAAAAAAATGAAAAAGCACTACAGAGAGGACGGATAACAGATCATTCCAAAACGAGCAAATCTGGTCTCCGCAACGCAACCCTGTGAAGGTAAAAAGGAACATAAGGATTACGATAATTTACTTTTAAAAGCAGTTCACAACGTTTCATAAGCAATTCTGATTTAGTGAGTCTTAAGTAGGATTAAAATCTGTGCCTTGATTCGTTTAGGTATGGAAGGATGGCAATACTAAGTGGTTAACAACGCAAAATGACTTGCATTGGTAGCATTAACATATTTAATTGTAATATATAGTTATTCCAAATATGACATACCACAATTATTAGCAACTTAATCATCAACACCGGAATCTTCAGTTATACGTACCACATCAGCGTGTCCTCCACAAAAGTCAGCACCAGATCAGCATCATTTTCAACCCAAAAGGATACGCAAATACACTAAAGCAAACATGGGATAAAAGAGTAGAACCTTAAAATATAAAAAATATTAGCTTCGGGTACCTAGATGTACGTTAACAGGAAACATTGTCGCCTTAAACAATGGTTGTTAATGATTTGTTTTATAGGGATGCGGTAAGAGGCTTGAAATACTTTAAACACAGCCTAAACCGTGAGCATGGAAACCTTGATCCATCATCAATTTTTGTGGTCTCGGGGAGAGGCCGTCTTGGATGAATGAGCCCCGCACGGGCATGGGCCCTTCAAATGATATTGATTCCTTTCATCATATATTAGACTTTATATTTCCTCAAGGCATACCTCTTGAAGCTACTAGCAGTAGTTTGAGACATTTATATTATTCCTTGAAACCACTGCCACCACAACCTTCAGCTGCTTATGAAGATAGAATTGAGTATGTCTTTTAAATTTTTTAATTAAAATTTTTAGTTATTTTTTTAATTAATTTTTTATTCATTTAACATGTAGTCTCTTCTACAATTGTGATCTCCATGTTGCATTGTTATCATCAGCAGAAGAGAAGTCAAGATTTCGACATCAAGCCCTACTTAATATTAGAAATCAGGGAACGTACACTGTCAAGCAAGTCGAAAGTTCATTGAATCGGTGTATGCAGGGCAATGCAAACTGGATTCAAAATGTTACCAGTGTTGGGGTTGGTATCTCTATATAAACTGTTGTGGATTATATCTCAAAACATTGTCGTATCCAACCCCAGCACTGGTAACATTTTGAATCCAGTTTGCATTGCCCTGCATACACCGATTCAACGAACTTCCGACTTGCCTGACAGTTTACGTTCCCTGATTTCTATTATTAAGTAGGGCTTGATGTCGAAATCTTGACTTCTCTTCTGCTGATGATAACAATGCAATATGGAGATCACAATTGTAGAAGAGCCTACATGTTAAATGAATAAAAAATTAATTAAAAAAATAACTAAAAAATTTAAAAGACATACTCGATTCTATCTTCATAAGCAACTGACGGTTGTGGTGACAGTGGTTTCAAGGAATAATATAAATGTCTCAAACTACTGCTAGTAGCTTCAGGAGGTATGCTTTGAGGAAATATAAAGTCTAATATATGATGAAAGGAATCAATATCATTTGAAGGGCCATGCCCGTGCGGCTCATTCGTCCAAGACGGCCTCTCCCCGAGACCACAAAAATTGATGATAGATCAAGGTTTCCATGCTCACGGTTTAGGCTGTGTTTAAAGTATTTCAAGCCTCTTACCGCATCCCTATAAAACAAATCATTAACAACCATTGGTTAAGGCAACTATAAGTTATAACATAAAATCATTATATATTAACAATTAAACACATTTATAAATGCGTAAATTAAATCATTACTGAGGTCTCCAGTAACAGCATCCAATAGATTATGTTGATTACTGTCCACCCACTCTGTTGGTGAAGATGATAAGAAAGCCATCTTTGAGTTTGGCCCATGCATCAGCTTTGAGTATGTATCTACATCCATCGTCAGTTAGATTTACAATCGTATAATACCAACCATCTGCGTCATTACTTCTCATGATGTGATAGGTCGCCTCTTTGGTGCCATTCATTAGTTCACCTTGAAATGTATTTTCCATAGCGGTCGGACGTCCGGCCGAGAACGAAAGCTGGAATGACCCACCGGGCGTAATTTGAAACGACGCAGTCAGCAAAAAGTTATTAATTTGCAACAGAACTCGAATTCCACATCTGATCGCCTTTCTAATCAAGAATTCATATTCCAAATAAAAAATCACACTAATACAAATGCAAACATACATAAATACAGACACAATCTCGCCTTTCTAATCAAGAACTCATATTCCAAATAAAAAATCACACTAATACAAATTCCATCACTAATACAAATGCAAACATACATAAATACAGACACAATCTCGCCTTTCTAATCAAGAACTCATATTCCAAATCAAAAATCACACTAACACAAATGCAAACATACATAAATACAGACACAAAAAGAGTACTTACAAGAATCATGTTCTTTGCGTCTGTATCCTTAGCCATCGAACTCGTGAAGGTTGAAACCAGTGAACGAGAGAAGTTGAAACAGGAGGAGAAAGCAGAGTCGAGGGAAATGAAGAGAGGGAGAACGAGGGGAAGACAGAGAGAATGCGGGAAATGAAGAGAGGGAGAATGAGGGAAATCTATGACTCGAAATATTTATACACCCAAGGAACACATATCCCCTCCAGATCCATTACGTGGGGATCCTAAGAATCCTCACATCTCAGCCGTTCATCATATATCGTGCGGTCAGTTTTTATCAGATACTATTTGTTATTAATTTAAAATAATAAAATAAAATAATTTCTGACCGCACGATTCATAATGTACGGCTGAGATGTGGGAATTCTAATGGATCCGGAGGGGATCCTTCTTATCACCTCTTATCATTGACACTCTCTCTCTAGTCTCTCATCCCACCTCTTGCCGCTTCGTCTTCTCCGGATTCCGTCAAAACTCTGCTCGCCGGCTCTTTTATCAAAACTCTGCAAAACCCAATTCTCCACAAGCCCCAGCAACCATTCTTTTTGCTCTTTCTTTCACCCCCACCTCCACCTCTGATTCCGATCCTTTTGTTCTCTACAGACGTCTCCACCGGGCATGTGAAGGACCCTCAAGCATCTCAATTGATACTGTTCTTTAAGTAAAAGTTCTTTCTTGGTTTCATTTCATTAATATATTACAAATTAGCCTCTGATATTTTCTTCCTTTTGATTGATCTCGAATTTTTATGATTGTTTCCCGTTTGAATGTGAAGTTTGTTTCATTTGGAATATGGGTTTTTCTTATAATTTGTGCTTTATGATTATCTTGGTATTTGCAGTCCAATTCTTGCTTAAAGTTTGTGATTTTAATACCTTAATCTGACTTGACGTATACATACATATGTATATATATATTTGCTGCTTTTGAATGTTTAGATCATTTGATTGTTACTTAGTTAAGTTTAATACTGCCGGTTTGGGTGTGATCGAATTGATCCAGTCTCGAATAGTGTGGCATGTGAGATGATAACAAACTAACAGAGGAAGAGGAGTCGATACATCTGTGTTGAATTACAAAGTTTGGCAAATTCTTGCCATTTCTTTGGTTTCCTGGTGATTTATATTTTATATCTATCTTCATAACCAAATAGCAATAAATTTGAGTTTCTAGATGTTTTAATGAATACGCGTCCTGCATTTTCGTAACTTTCATACAATTTGTCACTACGATCTTTTGGTTTCTGGCTATGTTAGTTTTTTAGCATTGAATTGTGGGATTAAAGTTTCTGACTGAGTTCTATTTAATTTCAGATTGGAATGGGTATATATCTCAGGACTCCTAAAACTGAAAAGTTCTCCGAAGATGGCGAGAATGGCTATGTCAGATATGGTTTGTCGTCCATGCAAGGATGGCGTTCCACAATTGAGGATGCTGTGAGTATATAAAACTTTGCTCTTCCTATTATAAGTTGTTTTTCCGTCTTTATTTAGCATGCTATAGTTAGGATTCAACTGAATATGATATTACTTGACAAGTTCAATTGACTGCATAAATCTAATTCCACTTGGCAGATTATTATTTGTCCTTTTAATTAGGGTAGAAGTCAATTATCTTGTGGCATGTGATGGTGCAGCTATGGGGTTGGGTTTGGATGCTTCTTCCTTGTAGCTTTGTAGTTTCCCTTGGTCTGTTTATTTGACTAGTCTTACTGGTGCTTTCTGTTTGTCCGAGTAGAGAAATAATCCAGACTGTGGGAGGTAGTACCGTACAGAATCTGGTACTTGCTTCCCCAATTGGTAGAACCAACCCCTCTTGCATTCATCAAAATTTTTGCATCATGTATAAGAGGAAGTTCAAGTGATTCTTTACTTTGTTTTCAGAAACTCGTGTTACATTATTAACATGCTGTTTGTTACTATGATTTCTTTTGTTAGCATGCAGCATATCCTGATCTGGATGCATCAACCTCATTCTTTGGTGTTTATGATGGCCATGGAGGTAAGAATTTGAAATTTTTGGTATCAACATGTGCACTGGAGCTAATATGGTTCTGTTACTATATCATTATGAAGGCCTCTCCCCTCTCTCAAATGAATGCGTTCTATTTGACCTGCATTTGCACTTGTGAAATAAACATTGTCGTATCCAACCCCAGCACTGGTAACATTTTGAATCCAGTTTTCATTGCCCTGCATACACCGATTCAACGAACTTCCGACTTGCCTGACAGTTTACGTTCCCTGATTTCTAATATTAAGTAGGGCTTGATGTCGAAATCTTGACTTCTCTTCTGCTGATATCAAGGAAGGGTCAGGTAATTTATTCTGTTTCTGTTGTTTTGCATTCTTGTTATGTTGATTGCTTAAAATATAGAATCAAGACTTTTCTTTTCTATATCAAATGGTTAAAAGTGATGAGCGGCCTAAATTCCAAAAAAGCTATTTATATATGGTCTCATGTTTATAACTGAGAATATTTCTATATTCTTGTTTCCTGCTGTAAATTGTATTAGTTCTTCTCTGATGTCACTTCTCTTTTCCAGGCATATAATCTGTCAAGGGACCACAAACCTGATCTTGAGCTTGAGAAGGAGAGGATTTTAAAAGTTGGTGGTTTTATCCATGCAGGATGAGTCGATGGAAGTTTGAATCTTGCAAGAGCTATAGGTAATTTTACTGTATGCATGTGAATTCTTAGCACACTAGCTTTCTGAAATCTCAATTAGATCTGTATCCAAAGGAATTAAATATTGAGTACATGTTGATATTTCATCTTGCTGAGATTGTTTCGTGAAGATTTATTCGGAGGGTTTTGCATGAACTGCCCCCCAAGAATGGCTAAAATGTAATGTTAAACGATGTCATCCCAGGTTGCATTGAAAGTAACTGATATAATATAATGACATGTTTACTCATCCGTAATCCGGTGAGGAGGATACTAATCCGGCATGGAGGATAGTATCCTAGGAACGTTGGGACATTCAACACACGATAATAAAACCGAAAAAGACCAATTATATTTATCTTTAGCAATGACAATGGGATTGTTGAGGCTTGAGGGCCTTTTGGCTTTCGCTAAAACAGAGAATTTTCTCCATTACCTGTAAATGAACTAATTTAAACATTCAGATCAACATGATCTTGCACTGCAATTTTTTTCTTTCCAACCTTTTTGTCAACGACACAGTTTTTAGGCTTCCTCTCTACTCTTCCGGGCTCCGAAACAATGTGTTCCTTCTTCTTCCGGCGAGACATGAGAGGGTTTATTTAGAACAGCTTCATTGGCATCTTTTCTCCTCTTCTTTGCCAACTTCTTAGGTTGTACATCAGAATTCTGATGTCGGGCTTCTGGTTCGGTTTCTGCTGATTTTATCTTCAGCATATGGCTATGCCTCCGTCTCAAAAATCTGAAGCTCCGAAGAAAAAAGCAAATTAGTATATCCTACTTGTGGACAGAAAACATTGGCATACACAAACCAGAAGAACAAAATCATACCGAGTTTCTGCCAAAAGAATGTCTCTCTTCTGCTTTGCAGCTTGCAACTTCTTCTTCTTTGATACAAATTCCTATCAAAACATAAAAAGAAACAATGTTCATACTCATTCATACGATAAAAAACACAGAAACTAACCCGATTAAATTTCGTTTCGTCCACCTAGTGTTCAACGGATTGCTTCCAAACTTTAGCAATATAAAGACGAGTACTTGATTTTGAATTCATTGGAGATTTAAGATCCTAGAAAATTGAAGCTTTCCTATAACAACGGTTAGTCTAGCATACGCGGGTTAGGTCAGTAGGCAGGGCAGTGTGCCCGATTCTTGTACTAAAGTTCGAATTTCTGTAACCCGTAAGCTAGAGTAGTTTAGAATTTAAATTATACATCGTCTTGTCAGAAAACTGTCAATCTAACATTGGAGTTGGTAGTTCATTCTGTCGATTCAGAATTATTCTCATTCTTCTTCTCAATCACAACGAACTAACTAGAATATCAAACAAACATGATAACTAAACAAAATTTCGACAAGACTTAAATACTGAAAGACAAGACCAGACCAGAACAAATGTCGAACAAAAAACCAAACCTTTTGTCGTTCGAGGTAATCTTGCAGAAGACTTTCATGTCTGAACTTCATCCTAGTTTCCTCATCAGCAGGCTGAGACTGCTTGGAATTGCCAGCAGCCCTTTTCATCTTCCTCTTCAAAATCCCGAATTAATCACAAAAAATTAACAAAATTCAAGAGAGAAAAGCGATCAAATTCAAAACCCGGTTGAACCCTTTTCATCTCCTCCTCAAAGCCCGAATCTTTGACCGTTAAATAGTGAAAAACTATGAATCCACATCCAAACAGGAAATAAAAAATACGATTTTTCAGAGACCCAAAAGTACCCTCTCACATTCTTGTCAAAAATCAATCTCCATAGATAAAACCTTAGAGATTAAGCAAAGGAAAAGAAAACCCAAATCGAAAAAGGAGATAAGGTTTTCGATTCCAGAGAGACAGAGGAGAGAGCAAGTGACACAGGAGGAGAGGGAGGAATAATAACAAGTAATAATAATAAATAAATAAATAAAAACAAATAAATAATAAAGGCAATTATGGAGAGAGATGGTTTTTTTGTGTGTATACAGATGGATATCTATCTGTTCTTTTTCGGGTCTGTGGGAAGAAACTCTCTGGGTTGTGAGAACCCGAAAAGGCCCATGGAGGTGGTAGATAACAACACAAAGTAAATGAGTGATGAAGATGGAATGTTACAGAAGGGCAATTGTGGAAAGTGAATAAAGTTTCGCGTTTGAGAAAGAGGTGTGGTGGGAGTTGGATTGGAGGTACATTTGCAGACATACCTACCCATCTTCTCTCTCCAATTTCCCATCTCTCTCTTTTGTTTGTTTTTCCCCTTCTCTGAAAAAAACGCAAGTTTTGGCCAGCTGGGAGGATGTTTTAGAGAGAGAAAGTAGTAAGGTGGGGAGAGAGAGAGAGAGAGAGAGAGAGAGAGAGAGAGAGAGAGGAATGGAGCTGAAAAGGGCAGTTTTATGTATCAAAACTGGCAGCTGTTTGTTCATGGCTTTTTGCAGTTTGTTGGCTTTTCTAGCTGAGAAAGGACTTTTACCTTTGGGGCTTTGAGATGGTGAAGTGTTAAAATTACCAAAATATCCTCATTGAATTTTCAGATTTAAGCCAAGATTTTTGAGAACTTTAACGAAAAGCTCTCGTTACTGTTCACTTTAACGAAAAACCACATTTTTACATTAAAAAATCAATCATGATACTATTCACTTTATCTTTTATTTTATCCTTATCGTTAAAACTCAAAGTTTTAAAATCCTTTTCATTAGTTTCCCTAAGATTTTTATGAATTTATTTCTTTTATTTTTTATTTTTGTCCTTCCCTTGCTAGAATTTTTGAGAGTTGAGACGTGATGATTTCTTAAAAACTTAATGTTGATTGAAAATCCAATTTTTAAGACCTCTTCTTACATTTGCAAAGAGTTTTAATGATCTTTTATCGCAAACTAAGTAATTAAGCTACCAATTAAGAACCCATTTCCAATTTATAATACAACAAATGCATTCGGTAAAATTTGAATTCCGAACCTCTTTCTAACATATTTGATATTGTCTCTATAGACTAAGAGCTCATTTGAATATGCTTTTAAAATGATTGAAAATGCTTTTGGTGAAAATATTTTTGAAATCAATTCTTAGTAAAAATTCAAGTGAATTCTAAAAAAACATTTTAAATGTTTCCTGCAAAAAGCACATATATGGTGGTTCTTCCATAAAACACTTAAAAGTGCTTTTAGAACTCAAAATCAATTTCACCAAAAACGCTTTCAATCATTTTAAAAGCATATCCAAACAAAGCTTAAATTACCCCCATCACACTGCCGAAGTTGCAAACCCGTTTGGCCAATTGGTCTCAAGTCTCTCAATCCGCTTTGTTTGCAGTTCTAAGATCGCAGCATTCACCGCAAACACACGTTTTATCCAGATGGGTATGGCGACAGTGGAACAATCAAGCAGTTGACATCATTTTACTTGTAAAGCTCAAAGACATGGTAAAATTATGTTCAAAACCTCATGGGAGGTAATTTGTTATAATCTGTACATACTATTTCAACTCGTGTTTCAAATGAAAAGCAAACATCGAAGAGCACAGAAACGTATTTTAACCAAATCGCTAATAATCCATTCATTTTCCATTTTTTTTCCAGACCGTCTACAATTACCAGTCGGAGATTCACATTTATGAAAGAGTAAAAACGTGATACAAACCTGTCTTCTAATTCCACGGTACACAGCGGGCCCGCTACTTCGATTCACATTCATATGCCTTTGAATAACTTCGCCTTTGAATAACTTCCGGCTGCTACTTCAGTTGGTGAGGATTGCCCACCCTCGGATTCAGTCGACTGTTCAGGCTTCTTGAACTGCACCACGATCATGGTCATGTTATCGCATCCCTCACCATCAGCAGTCGATGGCGCCAAGCACCTATCAAGGGCTCTCTCGCACACCACAGATAGCTTGCTTTCCTGCATGATTTACAATGGTAAGTGTCAGAGAGAACTCAGAGAAGTAATAGTTGAGAGCACTCTTACCCCCATATCAAGCAGCATATCACTTAATACCGAACCACTTCAACTGCATTGCAAAAGTGTTGTCCGTATTTTCAAACCAGAAAAACCAAAGAGAAAGAGAAATAAGCACTCACCGAGAGTAGTTGTTCACGTACAAAATCTACCACTTGCTGGCTAGACATACAGTCCCTGTAAGAAATTAACAAAAATATCAACTCACTTTCCGACAATCATACCATAACTTAAAAACATTAAACTGAGTTACCAAAAGCAGGAATCATACGAGCAGCATATATTGCACAAAAAAAATATGAAGACAGAGACAGAAAAGCTTAAGACGCATACCAGATGCCATCACATGCCAGCACAATAAATTCGTCATCATCGCAAAGCTCAACCTAATTAAAATATAATTAAACAAATTAAAATGGAAGACGAAATTATAGCCAATAACTGTTAGTAAATATTTTTGCTTTTACAATAAAACAGGTACCAAAACAATTTTAGGAAACTTCAAAATGTAGATGGCCCCAGAAAATATCTTGTGAAAATTTTCAGCGTTGCAAGTATATACATACAGTGTTTATGTCCGGACAGGCAGTTACAATTTGTTTTTCAGCTGGCAAAAATTTATTCTGCTTAAATTCCATGTCACCTGCAGTATATGCAAAATTAATCAGTACAGGAATTCCAAAAAACTCTCCACTTAGCTCCCCCCTCCAGAAATATGCGCATGCACTCAAACAGTCAGTGTAGAATACAACAAAGCACCGTGAATGTATTCCGAGGAAGTTCCAGACATCCATAAGTTTAATTTTCAAACATAATTTAATTCCTTTGGATACAGATCTAACGGAGATTTTGGAAAGCCAGTTTACTAAGAATTCACATGCATGCAGTAAAATTACCTATAGCTCTTGCAAGATTCAAACTTCCATTGACTCGTCCTGCATGGATAAAACCACCAGCTTTTAAAATCCTCTCCTTCTCAAGCTCAAGATCGGGTTTGTGGTCCCTTGACAGATTATATGCCTGAAAAGAGAAGTGACATCAGACAACTATAGACAATTTACAGCAGGAAACAAGAACATAGAAATGTTCTCAATTATAAACATGTGATCACATATAAATAGCCTTGGAATTTAGACCGCTCATCACTTTTAACCATTTGATATAGAAAAGAAAAGTCTTGATTCTATATTTTAAGCAATCAACATAACAAGAATGCAAAACAACAGAAATATAATAAATTACCTGACCCTTCCTTGATATCACACAGCGTGAATCACCAGCATTTGCCACAACAAGTTGCTTGTTTCGAAGAATTGCAACACAGGCTGTGCACCCAGAAGTTGGACCAGTAAAATCAGAGTGAGGCCCCTGAAAATGTAGTTAAGTTTAAATTTATGAAATTCATTGAAATTATGAAATCAAATGAAACAAATTACTTGTACCATATAAAATCTCTTAGTGTGTGCAGGCATGTTCCCAAGTACTATAGATAATCTCTTGACTGTGTTTGGTTTAAGATGAATCATCGGCATGTAAAATGGAACGTATGGCACTACCAAATGATTAAGTTCTAAATTACCCAAGAATCGAAGTAATCAATTTAGTATGCACTAAAGCCAGATAAAACAGATCAGAATCTGCTCCACAAAGAGACTATAAAGTCAATCAACTCTATGGTTCTTGCACCTACCTCCTCAAAAGCCCAATCATCAGCTTGAACGTTACCATCACTGCTCCTTGGAGACCAAATCAACCCTTCTATCATGCCAGTAAACTTGTTTATCTTATCTCCCAAAACAGCTAACTCTCTCCAACCCCTTTGTCCGCGCATCATTTCATCCATTCTGCATTAAGGATAGGAAATAAAAGTCTATTTTCTTTAAATTCTTAAGCATTTACAACTTGAACAACCATTACCATCTCAAGTATCTATGATCTCATAGGGATCCAGGACAATATAGGCTTAAACCATATGGCCAATATTATGGCACGATAAGCTCAAGTGATCTTACGGAAGCACAGCCAAAACGATGGAGCTTGACTAATTGAATTCATCCCCTCCTCTTAGAAAACAGTAGAAGGCAACCGAATTTAAGTACATCAAAGGTAGTAACCTGAAAAAAGCTTTTTGAACAGAAGTTCCTATGTCTCCAGCTGCATATGCTTCATTCTTGAGCACTTGTTGGTGCAGATATTTTGCACAGAACTTAGCAACTACCTTGCCTAAAAGATTATTGGATTTAAGTTAGATATAATACAAATTATACAATAACTGCAAATATTGCTAATATACTTCACAAAGTGCAAATGCAGGTCAAACGGAACTCATTCATTGGAGAGAGAGGGAAAGAGAGGCCTCCATAATGATATAATAACAGAACCATAATAGCTCCAGTGCACATGTCAATACCAAAAATTTCAAATTCTTACCTCCATGGCCATCATAAACACCAAAGAATGAGGTGGATGCATCCAGATCAGGATATGCTGCATGCTAACAAAAGAAATCATAGTAACAAACAGCATGTTAATAATGTGACACAAGTTTCTGAAAACAAAGTAAATAATCACTTGAACTTCCTCTTATACAGGATGCAAAACTTTTGATGAATGCAGGAGAGTTTTTAGGTTTTCCAACAACTTATCAGATAAAGTAAAAAGACTTTGTACACAGAGAGAGAGAGAGAGAGAGAGAGAGAGAGAGAGAAGTAGATTTTGAGAAGCCAAGAGGGGTTGGTGCTACCAATTGGGGAAGCAAGTACCAGATTCTGTACAGTACTACTTCCCACAGTCCGGATTATTTCTCTACTGAGACAAACAGAA
>JADOBS010302861.1:0-15591 GCA_015708375.1 Cydonia oblonga | reverse complement strand
CAGGTTGACCTTGCTTTTTTTTTTTTTTTTTTTTTTATTTTTTATTAAGCTAAATTCAATATTTGATTTCATATTTGACATTTGTTTGATGTGATTCGATTTTTTTAATCTAATATCGTAACGTCCGTCACTTGAATATTTAAAGGATAAACGGTTTAAGTATGACGGTGAACTACAAATGGCTTGATCCTATTTGAGGGTACGTATGCAGTCTAACAAGGAGGTTAGATGCAGCCATAAAGTAACCGAATTAATTTTTGAATAATTGTCAAGTAAGTCGACTTAATATAGTTAATAGAGTAAAGATTAACCATGACTTTATTTTTGACCTATCAATATGTTTCGCTTCCGAATAAATTTTAGGTTGTTACAGTATCTCAGTTATGCAATGTACCCACACCTTGTATCAGTTGTCCATGAAGGAGAAAAGTAAAGTATGCACTAATCTGGCTAGGTGCAATTCAATAAATGTTGGTTATGATAGTCTTTCTCTAAGAAATAATAAACAAGGAATGGGCATTGGTGGTTTCCTTCTTCAATTCTCTATGTGTCAATGAATTAAGCTTTGGTTGGTCTCCACTAGATATGGGTTGACAAAACAAGAAAATGAGGAGTAAGGCGATGCCAAAAATATAGCGGCAGAAGATGGTTGAAGAGGAAAAAATGGCTGCGAATAATGGGGATGAAAAGTTGGAGGAAAGAAGTTGATCACAAAAACAAAACAAAACAAAAAAAAAACAAAAAAAACAAAAAAAAAATCACTCAAACAAGTTGACATTCTTCTGATGCAAAATCTCAGGTGGTTTTGATAGTAACCTATAAAAATCAATCAAAATAATAAATCAAGTCCATAAAAATCCTTAAAAATCTATATGGAGTTTGTAGGAGTTTTCAAATCCTATCAAATCTATTACTTTTAAAAATTTTTAAAATCCTCCTATCGTAGATTGACTACATCCCCCTTAGAGTCAAATTTCAATTAATGACTGATATGACAATCTGAAGTCTCATGTCAAATTTTGTATTTCTCAAACCGGGTTGTCAAATATATATATTTTTTATTAATGTAAAGCTTTAAATGGTATATTCATTAAAAAAATTGTTGAAAGAAAATTTTATTGATTAAAATGTTAGTGGAATAAGGGATCCACTATTAAATTAATCAAAAAAAAAAAATTGACGTTGATGCCAAATTTGACTCCTAAACACAAAGGCTTGAAATCCAGTCAGCAAATAATACTTCGGTTTGAAGGATTTGTGATGTCATATATCCACAGTCATATATCCACCTAGGATTTGACATGCTCTATTATATTATCGAAGGGATTCTGATAGAGAGAGCCATTGTAAAATCAGTTGCACAATATCTTTTGGAAATTGCTACTTAGTATTACGGTCTAATAGTATTCCTCTTTACTTGTAAATGAGAGACTTAGATTCAATTTTCGTCAAAGATGAATTTGAACCATATTATTGCTAGTTCATTGTGAGACTAACTCCTCTCTCCCCTTAGAAATAAAAATCTTTTGGGAGTTTATTGGGGGTGAGCTCAGAAGGACATCTAGAAGAATAAATGAAAAATAATTTGCCAAAAACAAAACAGAAATGGGGTGAGAGAGGCTCGAACTCTCGACCTCAGGATAACTCAGAAGCTATGAGACCTACGCGCTAGCCAACTGCGCCACCACCCCATCGTTATTAATCTTCTAACCATATCCAATGTCAAGCATGTGGTAATTTAACCTTAACCTTCAAAGTTAATCACGACACTCGTAGATTTTAACGTGATTGGTGACGTGATGTGGAAACTTCCCGGCACCAAACGACCTCCACCTCCACCCGCGTCCACGTCACCCCCACGAACACCTCCAACTTAAAATCACCGACATACCCCCGAATCAATTAAAGGTCAGCAGGGGCAAATCCGGAACATAAAATACACTCCCCGCTAGGATTACCCATCGCCATCTTTTCCCACCACGACCCAAAAACCCACCCATCTTTCGTCATCATTTCAAACGCCCCCACTGAGGACCGATCTACAATACCCAACGCGGACTCCGACCCACCCCTGACCGACCCATGGAGATCGCCCCGGCCCCGCCGCCGTCCGCTGACCGGGACATCCCAATAGATACCGGCAAGACGTCGTCGTCTCAGGAGAACGAAGCGAGCGCCGCCGCCGCCGCGGCGACGGCGACGACGACCTCATCTTCGTCGGCGTCGTCGGTAGCGGTCAAGTACGACGATGAGGAAGAGGAGGAGGACGTGTGCCGGATCTGTAGAAACCCGGGCGACGCCGATAACCCGCTCCGGTACCCGTGCGCTTGTAGCGGAAGCATCAAATTTGTGCACCAGGATTGCCTCCTGCAGTGGCTCAATCACAGCAATGCTCGCCAATGCGAGGTTCAACTCTCTCTCTCTCTCTGTGATCGGATTTTGTTGAATTTTGTCCATTTCGGTCTCTCTGGGTGATTGAATTGGTGTCTGCAATCCCTCAAATTTTTATATGAGAGTTTGGAATTGATTAGATTAGGGTTCTAGGGTTCTCGGGTTTATTTTACCCCTTTTGTTTATGATATTGGTAAGGGAGTCAAGCGGTGTCGTTTTGAGTAATCAAAACGAAGTTGAGCTTTTTATTCAACTCTGAAATCATTTTCCTGTTAGTTCATCATTGTATTATGGGGGGTCTTAACTCAACCATATGATATGAGAACCACAAGATTATTCTATGCTAGTGTGCGTGGGAGTGCTTCCGTTTACTAGATAGAAAACGAAAACGAAAACGAAAGAGCAAGATATATTTGAAATTTGTTTAGGATTGTGTGGTGGGAGGCAATGGTTTAGAGAAGAAAAAAAATATCATTGTGTTAGTAAGAAGCTAAACTCCAGCATTACGCCCAAGTTCGAAGGGCAGAAGTTGCTACGTGTTAATATCCTAGCAGAGGATTGTGAACTGTTTTGAGCTTATATCATTTATCTTGGACCTTGAATAATTTTTAATGACGCATCTAATCAAGATATAAGTTGGGTTGGATTTCATTGGGAGCTCCAACATTGTGGTCCTTTATTTTTTATCTTTTTCACATTGTCATTCAATCTGTGCTTAAGCTTATTGGTGATTTAATTTTTATGTTCTCGGGAGCTCATGATTACTTTACATGCATTGCAGGTTTGCAAGCATGCGTTTTCCTTCTCTCCAGTTTATGCTGAGAATGCCCCTGCAAGGCTTCCTTTTCAAGAGTTTGTAGTTGGGATGGCAATGAAAACTTGCCATGTTCTGCAATTCTTTCTGCGCCTTAGTTTTGTGCTTTCTGTTTGGCTCCTCATTATACCTTTTATCACATTTTGGATATGGCGGTTGGCTTTTGTGAGGAGTTTTGGTGAAGCTCAGAGATTATTCCTTAGTCATTTATCCACTACAGTAATCCTTACCGATTGTCTGCATGGGTTCCTACTTTCTGCTAGCATTGTGTTTATTTTTCTCGGGGCCACTTCTTTGAGGGATTACTTCAGGCATTTACGTGAGCTGGGAGGACAGGATGCTGACAGAGAAGATGAAGGGGAAAGAAATGGTGCCCGTGCTGCAAGGAGAGCTCCTGGACAAGCTAACAGGAACTTTGTTGGTGATGTGAATGGGGAAGATGCTGCTGGAGCACAAGGGATTGCCGGAGCAGGTCAAATGATTAGAAGGAATGCAGAAAATGTTGCTGCTCGGTGGGAGATGCAGGCAGCTCGTCTTGAAGCTCATGTGGAACAGATGTTTGATGGTCTGGACGATGCTGATGGCGCCGAGGATGTACCGTTTGATGAGCTCGTTGGCATGCAGGGACCTGTATTTCATTTAGTTGAAAATGCATTCACTGTAAGTTTTCGTTTTGCTCTTTTTCTCCTTCTTCTGTAGATTATGTTTTCTGATAATTAGTTAATGCTCTTATATTTCTATTTTTAGGTTGTTCTCTCTTTTTAATTTTCTTTCTGATTGTTCTGGCAACTATAGTTTGTTTATGCATCTGTATGGTGTGTGCTAATTGGTTGAGGTCAATTTTCAGTGGTAGTGGCTCGTTTAGGAGTCTTATGTTGTATAAGGATTTTTTACCGAATTTGTATTAATACATTGAATGGTTCCAATTCTTTCTTCAGGTTCTGGCCAGCAATATGATATTCCTTGGTGTAGTAATCTTTGTGCCTTTCTCAATTGGTCGGATTATACTCTATCATTTGTCTTGGCTTTTCTCCACTGCTACTCGTCCAGTATTGTCAACGGTCATGCCACTCACAGAATCAGCCCTTTCCTTGGCAAATGTGACATTGAAGAATGCATTAACAGCCGTAACGAATGTATCATCTGAAAGCCAACAAAGTGGTATGGTTGGCCAGGTTGAAGAGACCCTGAAAGCAAACATGAGTGGACTAAATGAGGTAGCAAACAATATAAGTTCACCGCTTTCAGCAGACTTCCTGAAAGGGGCAACACTTGGGACATCAAGGCTGTCTGATGTTACAACTCTTGCTATTGGATACATGTTTATATTCTCCCTAGTTTTCTTCTACCTTGGCATTGTTGCTTTGATTCGGTACACTAGGGGTGAGCCATTGACTTTGGGAAGGTTCTATGGTATTGCTTCTATGGCAGAGACAATTCCATCTCTCTTCAGGCAGTTCTTGGCAGCAATGAGGCATTTGATGACTATGATTAAGGTTGCATTTCTTCTAGTCATTGAACTGGGGGTATTTCCATTGATGTGTGGATGGTGGCTAGATGTTTGCACAATAAGGATGTTTGGGAAGTCCATGTCTCACAGGGTTCAATTCTTCTCAGCATCTCCCTTAGCCAGTTCACTGGTCCATTGGGTTGTTGGAATTGTATACATGCTACAGATAAGCATATTTGTCAGTCTTCTTCGAGGGGTATTGTTCTTTGCCATCTTAGTCGTATGGCTAATTTGCTTTTCCAAACACCAGTTTTACATGTATTTTTTGTCCTATGTTCTTCCTGCAGGTACTGCGTAATGGAGTTCTTTATTTCCTTAGAGATCCAGCTGATCCAAACTACAATCCCTTCCGCGATCTTATTGATGATCCGGTGCACAAACATGCTCGCAGGGTCCTGTTATCTGTTGCAGTGTATGGGAGTTTAATTGTGATGCTGGTGTTTTTACCGGTTAAACTAGCTATGCGGATGGCACCTTCCATTTTTCCTCTTGACATCTCGTAAGATGACCCTCTATTCTTCCTTGTCACTTATTATTCTCTAACTGCAGTGATATTTTTGATATTTTATATTGTTCTCTAACTTGTGCCTTACTTTTCCCCATTGGCAGGGTGTCGGACCCATTTACTGAAATTCCTGCGGACATGCTTCTTTTTCAAATATGCATTCCATTCGCCATTGAGCATTTCAAATTACGGACAACGATTAAATCCCTTCTCCGTTATTGGTTTACGGCAGTTGGCTGGGCACTTGGTTTAACGGATTTCTTACTGCCCAGACCTGAGGACAATGGTGCTCAGGAAAATGGAAATGCAGAGCCAGGTAGACAGGATAGAGTACAGGTTCAACTAGGGGTACATGATCAGGCTTTGGTGGCACTTCCAGGTGCTGATGATCCTAATGCGGGCATTCTTGCATCAGGGGACTCAATTGTCGCAGAAGAGTATGACACAGATGAACAATCTGATTCTGAGTAAGTTTAGAGAATCCTTACAAATTGATTTCATTTGGATCCTATCTTTTATTATTGCAGGTTGATTTTCAAGAATTGTCCTTATTTTGGTACCTGAATCTAATTTTCTTGGTTTGCTTTCCTGCTTTAAGATAGAAAACTTGTAAAAAAATTGCAGTTGTTCTTACTAAACAATTTTATGTCATGACATCCTTTTTTTTCATATTCGTGTCTGCATCTTTGAACTGTGTTGTTTTAGCTGATTTTGTTAACCGGTTTTACGTCTTCTAGTTAATCTTTTTCCTTTTGTTTTTCAGAAGGTACAGTTTTGTGCTTCGCATTGTACTCTTGTTGGTGGTGGCTTGGATGACGTTACTTGTCTTCAACTCTGCCTTAATAGTCGTACCAACCTCACTTGGAAGGGCAATTTTCAATGTCATTCCTTTTCTCCCTATAACACATGGAATCAAGTGCAATGGTAATTTCTCTTCTAAACGTTACGTTTCATACATCTGAGATACAACTGCTGAAATTTCGTACCCCTTTTTTTTTTTTTTAGATTTGTATGCTTTCATCATTGGAAGCTACATAATATGGACTGTTGTAGCCGGAGTAAGATACTCGATTGAGCATATTCGAACAAAGAGGGTTGCAGTTCTGTTAGGCCAGATCTGGAAGTGGTGTGCCATTGTTATCAAGAGCTCCGCACTTTTGTCAATATGGGTAAGAATCATTTGGTTTTTTACTCCTATAAATCCGTGTTTTATATCAAGTTTGTATGTGTTTTCATTCCAACATACATTTATTGTTTCAGATTTTTGTCATTCCGGTATTGATTGGACTGCTCTTTGAGCTTCTGGTGATCGTGCCGATGCGTGTGCCTGTTGATGAAAGCCCAGTGTTCTTGCTTTACCAGGACTGGGCATTGGGCCTTATTTTTCTCAAGATATGGACTAGACTGGTACGTGGTCTTATAAAATAACCTGTTGCATGATCTGTGCAACTTCTTTACGTTGAGGATTTTCTATCGCAAAGTAGTTTGGTTTTTATTTTTATCGCTGGTGCTTGTTATGCACTTCTGCAGGTTATGTTGGATCACATGATGCCACTGGTGGATGAAACATGGCGAGTAAAGTTCGAAAGGGTGAGGGAAGACGGTTTCTCTAGGCTGCAAGGTCTTTGGGTGCTTCGCGAGATTGTATTCCCAATCATAATGAAGTTGTTGACTGCCCTGTGTGTGCCTTACGTACTTGCCAGAGGGCTATTTCCTGTTCTCGGTTACCCATTAGTGGTGAATTCAGCAGTTTATCGGTTTGCCTGGCTGGGATGCCTTTGCTTTAGCCTGTTGTGCTTTTGCGCCAAGAGATTCCATGTCTGGTTCACAAACCTTCACAACTCAATACGTGACGACCGGTATCTAGTTGGTCGTAGGCTTCATAACTTTGGAGAAGCCATCGAAGAGAAACAAAACGAAGCAGGGACATCCTCGGAAGTGCAGGGCTCTAACTTGGAGACCAACGGGCTAATCCGGTACGACCGAGAAGTTGATATAGGACTCCGGCGAAGGCCCGTTAACCGAGTTGATGCCTGATTTCCTAGACAAATCAGGAGGAGGTCTTGGTCTTAATCGATGCCGGTTTATGAAGCTTTAGATATATACGTCCCGATTTAGTACTGGTTTTGTACGTCACCTCCGTGGGATGTGGATGGTAACAAACGGTATTCAAGTATCCTGTTGTTATAGTTGTCTTCGAGTTTGTGCATATAATGCTGTCTTAAAATGGTAAATTAGAGCACATGAATGCAAAATTGTCTTGTAAACTCACATGTTTTTACCTCGCGTTTAGTTATCGTCCATCAGTGGGTGTTAACGCCCATCAACTATTCGCTTGTCATGTTCTAATTGATTATTAGTTATGAAATTGCTTTGTTGCCCCTCTTGCATTGCAAACATCGACAATGTGCATTGCAAACATCGACAATGCGTTTCTAAAATACTTGGATTGAAATTATTTTTCATAAAATATAGAAATTTATCTGAGGTTTAATTGTAATAACGTGGTATTGTACTCTTCGTTTATTGTGTCGCACTTTCTTCACTGGAATACAAGCGTACAGTAATAATTAACAGTCGATATATGGGCACGGTTTGATTCGGTCCGGTTTCATCCTCACATCTGAACTGGAATCGGGAAATATCAACGTTCAGCTCGGTGCAGTTCGCTTAAATTTATTTCTAAAACTGTACTATTCTATTCACGATGGTTACAGTTTGGTTCACGCCGGTTCATACTTCTGAATAATAATTCGTTTGAATTTTACAAACGTATATTTAGAGCACAAAAAAAGTCAACAGGATTTTTATACTAAAAGATAGTAAATGAATCACACACGGAAATACGTGCATGACCAATCATAAAGAATGATGAACTACAATAGAAGAATATTTGTGCCCACCCCTAAATATACCGAACGCTGAACGAGAAAATGAAGACAGGTGAATTTATGACTCCTTGCATAATAAATGATTTATGATATGAGTTGTGTTAACATCTCGTGCTAATAACACAAAAACATGCGTTAATCTCCCCATGCTTTTGTATCACTAACACGAGTCACTGTGATGGTGTACGCTTGTCATAAAAATTGCTCTCCCTTGCACATGGTTATTTTAAATTTACATCAAGAATCAATACCTAGCAACCCAACTGCCATACAAGTCTCTTCCTGTTTCAGTCGTGTTGTTATCAGATCCAAATTTTCTTCCTTTAGTATCGTCCCCCCATCAATTCTAATAATTTTTTAGTCCAGTTTAGATGTGTAAAAACCACAACCCAACTGCTCGGCTGAGCATACTCCACATCCTGAAAACGCACGGGGAAAAGGAAACCAGTATCTTTCCCGACTCGCCGCCGTAATCCCCTGATCTCTTGACAATACTTGGAACAATTTTACGTTCAAACCCACATCAAATTCAATCACAGGAAATGTAATTTGCAGAGTTGAAATTGTTACAGCCAGAGCAAGTCAAGTCTTGCATATGAAAATAATATACTCGGATCATTTGGTGCTGCTGTAAATTGCTCTGGCCATGTAACAATTTCACTCTGGAGACAACACTTCTCAACGCCATTCATTGGCACAAAATAGTAAGGAAAGCAACATGTGCATAGAAGTATTTATGCATAAACGTCACAATCTCAAAATAAACTCCGAAAGCTCACGGAAATAGACCAAAACCAGCTTCTACCTGCGCAAGAAACTTCTCAAACCAATCCAAACCACACCCTACAAGTATCTCAATCCATCATTCCGAAGATAAAACTCTCACGAAACAAGGTTTTCATTGAGCGACAATGAGCCCAGTTGATCAGCTGCATTGCCAGCTTGCTGTTGCTGAGCAACGTTCCTCAGAACATCCATAGCCTCTGCTACCTTTGCCTTCAAAGCTTCAGGCGACTCGAGCAAATGAAGAACTTCAGTCTGATCCATCTCCAGAAGCATGCCGGTAACCTTTGCTGCATTGTCAGGTTCCAGCTGTTCCACGAGTGGGTAAAGATTCTCACCCAGCATCTGCAAATTTCCCCCAACAGACGATTTAATAATAGACATACAGATAGTTTAAGAGAACGTATGAAAAGCACTAGGAACTAAATTTACAGAAACTATATTTCCATCTCAGAACAATGAATGGACAAAGAAACACAAAAGCATACCGTTCTTTGCTGCTCTGGTGTGGCATTTGCAAGGGCAGTAGCCAAAGCCCCTATTGGAATTGTTGGCTGAGACAGTGCTGCATCACGGATAGGCATGCCACCACCGCCGCTGATGTCATACGGAACAGAAAACATGCCTCCAGCAACACCAGGCATGGGACCATCAGGTATACCGCGACCAGATGGGTAGCGGTAGACACGCCCCCTTGGTAGCATCTGTCAGTAAAAGGTCATCAGAATGTATGTTAACAAAAAAAAAATAATAATAATACTAAAGACTACATCAGGACAACATGCATCCAACCTGCTGTTGCATCATGGGAACTGGTTGCTGGTTTTGCTGGACAGAACCACCACGTCTACCACCAGGACGCTGCCCTTGCTGCCCCTGCTGAACCATTGGCACAAAGAAATTTGGCATCGGAGCCCCACCAGGCCTCATACCAGGAACAAGCTGCTGCTGATACCCAAATCCAGGCTACAAAAGAAAAATAAAATAAAAATACAAAAAGTCAGGTAATTGGGGTAACACTTTAAATCTGTGTCCAATCATGCAAGTACATAACTAAAACTAATCAAAACGCAAAGTGCCCAGAAACACCAGTTTAACTAAGACCGTTGAACATCTTATCCATATATAAAATTATAAAACAGTGAAAAAAAAAGAAAAGAAAAAAAGGTGAACCGTCAAAAGAATGAAATTCTTTACCTGGGAGGGAATGATAGCAGGTGGGCCTTGACCATAGAATATTTGTTGTCCAAGACCTGGACCACCAGGAGGGTACATTGGCATACGAGAAGCAACAGGAGGTGCCATTGCAACTGGCCGCATTTGAGAAAACTGAGCCTGTGCAAGCAGCAAATGTCCATAACACAACAATACTAAAACGACAGTGCCACATGTTAGATAGTATAAGTATCTTCGAGATATTTTAGTCTGCACCCCACATTAAGGATCTTGCCGGAACATAACTTATTGCATACAGAAGAACTATTTATCGATTGATGTTGGCCAAACTTAAAGTATGATGTGTTGGAGGACAAATATAAGGCATACCTGTAGCCTTGCTCTTCTATCTTCTTTTCGTTGTGCAAGTGCAACATACAGAGGTTTGCTTACAATCATCTTTCCATTCATCTCCAATAGCTATAAAACAATAAAAAAAATAAAACTTTTAGTTCTTTAACAGTAAAAAGAATTTTATGTGCTGGTCTTTCTGTTTATCTCCCATTCTGCTCATCCCACCCCATATTTATTTTCACTCAACACTATTATTGAGGAATAAAAGACGCGCGTACATGCTCACAGACACATTACCCATAAGAGCCCCCATATTCTACAATATTCATAATTTTTTTGGGTTAAAAGATGAGGGCAGCCATGAATCTCACAACCCATGGTTGGTCATGGCAGCAAGATTAAAATGTTGTCCTTCTACAAAACCAAAATGAGGGAACTTGGAATAAGACTATAGAAGCACTATATTAACCCACGCAGGAAATCAACTTACAGCTCTATTTGCCTCTTCAGGAGTTGAGAATGCAACAAATCCTGAACCCCTACTAACTCCGCTAGGGTCTCGCATGACCTGATCTCATGTCAACAAAAAAAAAAAAGAAAAACTATGTTAGGCCGTACCAATACAAAATGATGATGATTATTAAACAAGTGCATTGCACTTTGCAATTCAAAACAGGGTCTACACAATTCACACCTTGCATGAGGTAATAGTCCCAAATGGAGAGAATAGCTCCTGAAGTTTATCATCAGCTATAGTATCATCCAAATTTTTAACATACAAGTTCGCACCTTGAGACTTGTCTGCTGCCTCTTTCATACTCTGTTCAAATCGTTGTTTCAATTCATTTTCCCTTTCATATTTCTTCTGGGCCTTCCCAACATACCACTCCTTATCGTCAAATTTCTTTCCATTCAGAGCCTCAACAGCTCTAGCAGCATCTTCAGCCTTTTCAAAATTGACAAACCCAAAGCACTTTGATTTTCCATCTCCATCCCTCATCACAACTTCACTAGTGGTTATCCCAAATTCAGAAAAAACTTTTTTCAAATCTTCCTCAGTAGTTGACTCTGATAGATTCTTTACATAAACATTGTTGAATCTTGACTTGTCAGCAGTACTGTCCCTTTCCTGCTTCCGGAGGAAAGGACCAACAAAAACTTGCTTATCATTCAAAAGCATACCATTCAACTTCTCTATAGCCTTTTGGGCAGCTTCTTCATTGTCAAATTGTACAAAGCCATAGCCTTTTGACTGGCCAGCGGAGTCTGTAGCCACCTTGCAAGAAAGGATGTTTCCAAATGCAGAAAATGTATCATGCAAGGCTTTGTGATCAATAGCTTTGTCCAAATTCTGGAAAAATTAATGCAAGTAGAGGTGTCAGGAAGGATACAAGACAAGTAAAACTGAAGACAACCATGACATGAAAGTTTAATGGTGCTGCATAAAAAGTTAAAAAAGGGATACCTTGATAAATATGTTGCCAGACCCACTTTTGCGAATACTAGGATCACGATGAGAGTACATAATCCTAATGGGCCTTCCATTCACAGGAGTAAAGTTCAACACATCCAAAGCCCTAGCAGCTGCCATCAATTCCAACTAAAGATGTAAGTAAGATCAAAAGAAAAAAGAGTACTGACTAATCTAACACAACGCAAAACAAAGGAAGGGAAAAAATACTAGGTATCTCTAATCTCTATTTCAAGAACAAAACATAAGATTGCATGTATGTATGCAGCTACTTTTGAGGCACATGTTACTGTAAAAGGTTTCTGTCAAATCTTTTCAACTCAATCCTTATGTTAATAAAAATCATAAGACAAAACAAAAATAACTCATGGTCCTAAGAAAAAGGACACATAGCTGAACGAATAAGAGCAAGGCATCCCAACTGATCCATGTTTTCAAGCTGTAATTTCAACTTTTTTCTTCTTGAAAAAGATACTATACAAAAATCTTTCCAGCAAGTACTGCTTAAATTTAATTGTTCATTGGCACAATTGTTGACAGGAAACCAAAGTATCCTCCTTGTTTGGTTTCTAATCACGACGGCCTCCATATGATTAAGAAAAATTCAAAGCAAAATTTTAAGAGAGGCCTTAGAATATCCATCTAAACTGAAACCATGAAATAAAGCCAAATAATTAAAACCTTTATTATCTCAGCCATAAAAGATAGGTAAGGGGGCAAATTATCACCTAATAACAAAAGGTAACAATGAATCTTCCAAATTTATTCCATGTAACACCAATCAGATTATTCAAAGAGTAGCATGAGCATGGAAAATATGGACACACTCTTAAAATATAAGCCGTTTTTGGGTCCGAGAATAAGCCTAAATATAAACCTAAACTACCTTATTCCTAGTTAATACAGTGAGCTCATTGGGCAAATAAAAGGTCCTTTGCTAGAACGAACCGTAATACAACAGTAGCTTAATTCAACTAGGTACACGTCATATTCGTTCTTGTCCAAATCAAAATCGGAGCCTTTACTGAAGACCCAACTGAAAGTTGTAAAGCATAACCAGAAAACTTGTACAAGAGTCATCATCACAGCCAGAATCTCAACATTACAAAGCTCGCCAACAGGCACCAATTCATAATCACTTAGACGCATCGGCAGGAAGGAAAACTTAATGACAAAAATAAGCACATTGCCAAATTTGAACGTCGGTTCATAGGCAATCACAATTATACCAAACAATAAACACATGCTTGTATTCACTTTCCCCACCTAACAACAATCCCTGTTTGCAAACACTAAAGCTCTTAACAAGCAACACGTGGGCACATACCCATCACTCAGTTTCGATTTATTTCGACACTTAAAACGAATAAACACAGTTTAACACAATCGGATCCACTCACCACACCTAAAAATTGTAACTTTCAGATAATAAACACGATATTGGGCTGAGTTCACTTATAACCTCCGCAGCTGCCAATCCGGCATGCACAAACGTATCTTAACTAAGCATCCCTAATCAGCTAATAATAAGAAAAACCCATGATTTAAATCACATAATTGAGCTTATAAATCCATAATAAAGTGAATCAAAACCACTAACCATCTTGTGGGTTGGCGAAATTCACATAGCCATAGCCAAGCGACCTCCGGGTGGACAAGTCCCTGCAAACCCTAACCGAAACCACCTGACCCAGCTGGTTGAACAGGTCGTAGAGCTGCGAATCGGTGACGTTGGGGTCAAGATCGCCAACGTAAAGCGACGTCGTCACGAACTGGTTGGCTCCTCCGCCACCGTTCGCATTCTGAGCAGGGACCTGCTGAACTTGCGCCATCTTCAACAGACAAAAAAACCAATTTTTTTTTCCCTTTTTTCAAATATTTCAATTTTTTTCTTTCGTTTTTTCGATAATCCTCCCTCTCCTCTTACTACTGAACGCTCTCCAACCGCTCGATAAAATTCCGCTGGGAAAAAAATAAAATAAAAGACTCGATTTTTTTTTTTTTTTGGTTTATTGGGTAGGGAGGAGAGGGAAGGGAGTGGAGGGATAAATAGTCGGAGATCCGCCGGTGGGGCGGCGGCGCGTGAGTGGGAGAGGAGAGAGATGTAGAGCGAGAAAGAGGAGGAGAGAAAATAGGAGAGATGGTTTTCTTTCCTGCTGCGGGCAGCTGGAACTGCACTAAGGAGTGGGACTCGCGGCTGTGAGAGTTGATATAGTGGGTGAGCTTGCGTGAGCCCTTGGATGATATGAGGGATGCGATCTGGACTGTTGTTTTGGACCAAGTGGGCCCGCGAAGAATAGTTCGCTTGTGGGAGATCAACGGCTGGGATGCGCGAAACGTGACTTGTGAGGTGCAACTACCGGGGACGATAGATTTTTTAGATAAGGTAGGTTTTGTCTTTGTGGGGTTGGCGTGGGGGCCCGTCGGGTGGCGTGTGAGCGCGTCAGACGTAGGTTTATTGTGGAGTCAGAACGCAACACATTGGTGAATGTTTAGACTTCATTGGATGGACCATGAGCCAGTCTAGTGGTATTTCTTTTTATTTGTAAGAAAGAGGTATAAAGTTGATTTTGGCAAAAAACGAATTTGAATAATATTATTTCTATTTATTGTGAGACTAAGTTTACCTTTTCTCCCTTGTGTTGACAATATCGTTAAGAATGATGTTATCCATACATCCGTTTTTATTTCTCACACATTTATCAATTTCAGGCTATTGGATCGAATTAACTTAAGAAGATTAATAGACAAAAATTACATGAGTGTGTGGAAGATAAAAAAGAGTGTGAATAGCACTACCCATTTATCAAAGGATGGTTTTGGTTTATTCGGTTCAGTTTTTGCAATCTGAAAATCGAATCGAAATTACTATTTAATTTGATTTGGTTCGATTTTTACAATTTGTAACTCGATTCGATTTGGTTTCGGATTTTCAAAAAAAAAAGAAGGTCTTTTTAACCTAGGAATTGGAGAGAAATGAAGGGAAAAAAAATCTAGAAATTGGATGAGGAAGATCTCCTATTTGTGCTTGCTCGCATATCATGGTATATCAGAGGGCAGATTTTTGCTGTTCAACAACGGACCCCAACTTTTAAGGCTGCTAGAGCCACTATTTCCCACTTGCATATGTGGCTTCGTTGACCTTTTCTGCTTTTCATATGGGACCTGAATTCTTTACCCTCCCTCATCTCATCTTTTTTTTCATGCCCTCCTATTTGAACGGTCACGGTTAAATCACGTCAATATTTTATATTGATTTTTTTTATAGAGATAATAAGACAAAAAATAATGGGAATATAAAATGTTGACGTGATTTAATCGTGACCGTTCAAATATGAGGACATGAGAAGGGAATAAGATGGGGGAGAGTTGACAATCCAGATCCTTTCATATGTGGGAAGAAGTTCAACTTGCGGAGTTTGCTGGTTTAGTTATCGAAAAAACATATAACATAGAGAGAGAAGGAAAAATAATTATAGAGTTTCAAAATTTTGAATTTTAACAAAAAAAATCATGTAATAATTTTATTTAATATTTAGAATAAAACCTAACTTAAATTAGTCCAATCAACATGGCCCAACAAAATAACCTTAAGGAGTTTCCAGTTTTAGCTTGATAATTTTTAATTGTTCCGTTTGTTAGTCATCCATTTTTGCTGCTGCAGTGGAAGCTTCACCAAAAAAAGAAATAAATTCCTCTTCTTCTTTTTTTTTTTTT
>JADOBS010302860.1:0-15590 GCA_015708375.1 Cydonia oblonga | reverse complement strand
GGTTACCCGTTTATAACCGTGGTTAATACCCATAACCACCCATTTAAATTTCATGGGTAAACGGTTATACCCATAACCATTTATTTATCTAAACGGTTACCCATAACCGTAACCGTGAAATTTAAATAGGCGGGTAACCGCGGTTATGCATAACCGCGGGTATTTTGCCCATCCCTACGAGTGACCTTAACATGGTTAATCTCATAACATGACAAGGGGCTTGTTGCTCTAATGAATTGTTCATCCTTTGCATCTAAGCTCATGTATTCGCCTGTCCTCGTTGCTTGAGCCTAGATGAGAATTGTGTTGACAATAATAAATCTCACATTGATAGGAAAATGAACCTTTCATGTGCTTATAAGTAGTTGGGCTAGCTCCTTCTCATAGTGCCAATTGGTTTTATGCTAGAACTCCAACTTTTTTTATGGTATTAGAGTAGGTTGTCTCAAGTGTGATGCACCAGGGCCACATGCACTACATGTCACCTCCATTTGTGTTGTCCACATGTTAGGCTTGAAAATTCGTCACATGTAAGGAGGCATGCTGAGAATGCAGTCCCACATTAATAGGATAAGGGACAACACATGTGATTATAAGTAGTTGGGCTCCTTCTCATATTGTCAATTGGTTTTATGGTATGAAACAAATGATTCATCAAAGTAGACATACCTAGAGATATAAACCCTATTGGTGAGGGGATCTAGACATTGATGGGAGAAGGAACATCCCTTGTATGTGCTTATAAGTAGTTAGACTGCTTCTTATATCACCAATTAATTTTATGATGAAATATTAACTTTCTTCAAATTGGGCCTACGTTCGGCAATCCATTTTCGAATTCAAACATCGGAGCATTTGGGTTTTGAAAATGTTAGTTTAAGACCTTGGAAATCCCAACTGAAGTGCTTTTTCATAATCAAGTTGCTATTCTAGTCCGAGGTAAAGTAAAGTGATTCCGGCCTCTTTGATTTTACTGCAACTTAATCATTTAGGTTAAGATTAGTGTTTAGACTTAGGCTTCTAGATTTTGGTTGAGTCATTCACTAAAGATTATCTCACTTGTTGTATTTGGCATTCACCAAATAAATTATAAAGTTTTATGCCTTTTAAGGCATAAAAATAATCGAGACTGAGCCACACAAAAATGTATCCTTTCCTTGGCATACTCTAGACTCCTTTTATAATCTTTTTTTCTTTCTTCTTCTAACTTACAAGTAAATAAAAATATCACTAAACCATAGTATTAAGTGACGATTCCTTTTATAAGATTAATATTGTTGTATAGAGTTAGGATATAGGTTGGGTCAAGTGTACCATCTCAATCAACCATCATATGTATCATCTATCTAATATATAGACTGATGAGGTAAAAAACTGGCCAACCAATGATCGGCCATGTGAGACTCCACGTAACACAGAAGGAAGGGTGGGAAAGGAAGAGAAATTTTTTAGTGTGACAGACATATCAACATGAGGTGCCATAAATTCACGTGTTACGTCATATTTAATATGAGTAATGTTATTCTTGCTATCTAAATATACTACACTTGTATACCATCTTATGTGGCAATTGAGGTGGGTAAGTCATATCAATTATAATAAAATTGTGAAAATGAGGTGGATAATTACATCAAAATCTCAAATTTTAATGAATAAATTTTTTAGAAGTTAATCAAACCCCAGTTTTGTACGTTTTCATGCCTCCCTCCTTGTAGCCTCCTCCTCCCTCTCCTCTGTCCACCTTCCCATCGCTTCTTCAACCTCCTGACTATCTGAGCTCCAACCCATCCTTCTCGGGCGAATGAACTCATGGTGACTATTTCAGATTGTCAATTTTTTCAAGTTATACCCCAATTAGTTATCAACAAAGGATGTGGATAATTCATCAACATCGACGAATGGTATAACCTGAACAAATTAATCATGAGTTAGAAGATATAATTCTATGGACATGTAGACGACAATTAGGAGAAAAAACAAAACCGATCTTGAGAGGCAAGTTGACGATAGAAAGACTTTGAGGGAGGAAGATAAACTAAGGACACCTAAAATTTAGGATTTGAATTATTTCTTAAACTTTTTATTAATGAAAATTTGAGATTTTTTATTTATGTGATTATATACCTCAACTGCCACAAAATTCTTTTTAATTGACTTGGTTGTCCAATCACATCAAGTGATATAAAATTATGGTAAATTTAAGTGGTAAGAATAATATTATTAATTTAATACATCAACGTCTAATAAAATAGTAGAAATAAATAAATATGCATGTTATAGCACAAATGAGTAAAATCAAGTGCCAATATTGACAAATCATAATATATATATATATATATATATATATATATATATATAAAGTCTCTCATGTTGTAAAGTCGACGATATATGTGCATTGGAATAAAATAAATAAGACACAATATTTATGAGGTTCGGCAAGTGTGCCTACATCCTCGAGGCAGCAGTAATACTTTATTTCATTATCTGAAATAATAGGAGACAAAATAACTCACTATTCTCTCTTTTCTCTCTAGCCTGGCTCGCTGATCATTTCTTCCGCATCTATCTTCTTTCCTCTTCTCTTCATTTTCTTCCATAACTTCTCTTTCTTTCCTCTTTATGTTTTTCTCTCATCTCTTTCTTCTTCTTCTCACTTCTTCCTTCATTCGTTTGCTCTCATCTTATAGGCAAAAGATTACTATAACAACACTATTCACTTTACAAACTTTCCTCAAATGAATAGTAAAATATTGTGCATGAATAGTAACCCATCCGTTTTTCTTCATATGAATAATAATCCATCTGATTTGTCTTTGGATGAATAGTAACAAACTATTCATGTGGGCTATCCACATATTATATTACAGCACTCCCCCTTAGATGACCATACGTCAATTTCGGTTGCCTCGTTAAAACCTTGATATGTTTTGGACACTCCCCCTAATGAGTATCTCCCCCTGATTTCAAATTCTTTAATTTGAATGATTATTATGTTGATGTAATCTGATACCATTCATGATAGTTGGAGTGTTTGCTTCTGAAGGTGGTTCACATGCGCTATATTTCTGAGAGATATGAAGACATGGCAATGAATGTTGCTTCATTGCTTGTTGTAGGATCAATTTATTTCCATATGTAAATACAAATTATTTTTGAGGCTAGAGAGATAATCAGATTTTTGCTTGCCCAATAAGATCATGGCTATTAGTGAGTTCTTTGGAATAGAAAGCACATGTCTATAATTTCCTGGAGTTATCAAAAGATAAAATTTACTTCATTCTAATATCATATGTTGGTATTGTGCTTCACGGGAAATGTAACATCTGACTCAGTGTATTATACTAAATACAGTAAGTCACATAACTCTCTAAGATATGGTACTCCTGGACCAAATATCAATTCATCATTTCCCTCACGAGGATGAATGCTATTTCCTAGTGTCTAAATATTGGTTAATCATTTGAGTATTCAACTCATAATCTTCAATCCATATAGTTTTTTAATACCATAAATATTTTGGATAAGATTTGTGTTGGCATATTGTTCGATCTGCAACTCGAGACAATATTTCTTTCAACACTTTATAATCTTTCTAGACTCTTCAGGAGTTCCATTATAATATTATTAGTCATTGAAAGAGATTTAGTATATTGCAATAACATCATAAAAATAGTACTCACTCACTAAAACAATCTATACCATCTATTGGTATTGCGTACATAATTTCTGGTTTACCTTTCCAGGGCTTTCTTCAAGCAATATGAATCCTTCAGTAATTTTCTACACTTCATGACACATTCTCTTTTGGAATTTATACAAAGCAACTTGCTTCCATGTATACTTGAGGGATTTACTTGTGGAGATATGCTTCGAGCATATATATAATTCTCCACTGAAATGAACAAGCTTTACAATGGGAAACCATGTTTTCAAGAGTGTATTACAATTTCAGGTTTCAATTGGAAACCTTCTGTCATATCATGTGAGTGTATATCACTATATTACAAATGCCCATATGTAACCTTCTGGGTTCAACATCATTTGACGATTTGTACTATAGGTCCATTTTCCCACTTTCTTAATAAATTGTAATGGAATTGCCTTTCTCCATTTTGGCCAATAATTTTGCTTTTTGTTGACGAACAAAAGAACGTGGCTCAATATCAACACAACAAACCAAAATTAACATTGTTAATCGTCAATTCGTGATCTCATAATTCTCATGTGATTGCGCATGCATATTTATAAGCATTTCTTTACTTTGGATATCCTTGCCTCTTCACGGGTTTTACATTGTCTCTTCTAGGACAGTCATCTCTTCTTAGATGAATTATTTAGAGAATTTGGATCATAACCTCTTTTAGAGCTTTATAGAGCTTGGATTTTTAATCTTCACTTCTGGGGAGTTGAATCATTGGAACCTACACATCGATCATGCTTCAGGCACGAGATATATTAAAATTGTTGTGTCCATGGATTATTCTTTTTGAACTTGAATCTATTCGGCGACTGTTATGCTTCGGGTATGCAATAGTTCAGTAGTGCTAAGTCTATGGATAGTTTGACTAAGACTTCAATTCGTGCGGCATCTTTATAACTTATAATTAATTAGTAATTTTCATTACCTTTTTGTACATCATCACTGAATATGTTGAAAGGTTTGGTTGCAGATGCATTCTCGGCAAGGAAGATGAGTTAGACATTTTAGAGGTGTTATTTGCCATGGAGGACAAAGGTCGACATATATAGGGATTTCATAATAGCAGGTAGTGGTGCGGTTGCGACTTTGTCACCCACGCTTGTCAACTACAGTGGTGTAGTTGGAATAGTAAACACATAACTTTGCTAGAGATATTTTGTCAGAGTTGTCCTTAATATCTAGAAAGTTGAGATTGCATCTGAGAAAATGTTGACGAACTTTATTCAAGAAATCTAGCTTCTGAAATAAGGAGAGCAGTTCTTCGAGTTTTGAACAAGTGATTGTGTTGCTTTTCTTTTACAGAATAATTAATTGTATCCAAAATGCATGCTTTGAAAGTTGTCCGCTTGTGAAAATGACATATGTTGTATTTATGAGATTTCACTCTATCCCTCATTTTCTTTCATCATTTCTGAAAATGGCTTTCCCATCCACCTTTTGTCTAGATTTGAGTCTCAGAGGAGATACACACGAGTTGCGTCAAGACAATATATGGTGCCCGTCCTTTTTATCTTCTAATAGCCCTTTTACGGTTGAAGACTTTGTGATGAGGGATGATATAACGGCTACAGTAATAGCTAGGAACCTTCTCACTCCCAGAGATAAAAGAATACTTTCAAAGATGGCCGATGAATTGGTTGTTCAAGACTCTTCGGCTTTTAGTGTTCAATGTGCGAGTTTGTATCCAACATGGGTCAACTTCTACTTGCTCAAACTCGGCAAGTCTTGGACAAGAAATTATAGGGCTTAAGCACGAGAATAAAGAGTTGCACAAACTTGCAAATATTTACACGACGAGCATGAAAATAAGCTCAACCAGCTGCAAGAATCCGAAAGTCAGATTCAAAGTGATCACCATATATTTGTGGCTAGATTCTGGAGGCAACTGGTGCCTTCCCCTTCTGGTGTTTTTCCAAGTACTGGGACGTCACATGATCAATCTCCAATGCCTCCCCTTTTTGGGGTACTGCCAAGTACTGAGGCTTCACATGAGCAACATTTGTGAAGGCCTCCTCATTTGTTTCTTTTTGTAGTTGTAACTCACGTGTATGTATACAAAAATTTCCCCCATTTGATTTTATACATGTATGAAAGCTTCTACTTTAGCTTGTTATATATGGGAACCCAAGAAAACTTATGGTTCCATAATTAATAAATTAATGGGGAAATGATGGAAACACCTAGTTCCATGAATATAATTCAATGAGCCCTTAAGTATATGTGTTTATAATATGATATGCTTCCACATGAATTCTCGAACATTATGAATTCATGAAAGTATCGCTTGTGTAAGATGTCAATGGTCACAAAATCGGATTTTGCTAAGTTCACCATTTTCTTATTCCCAAAAGGAAGAAATTCAAGTATGACAGAAATTGTGATAATTAACTCATAACACATATAACATACGTCTACACAAAATGTTAGAACTTCAAGTCCATAACATTATTCATATTTTGAACTTCACGTCAAAACATTATTCATATGTACTTGAAATTTATTCTCAAAATCGACATCATTAGAACCTTTAGGTTCATTTACATGGATTAAGGAACATTTACATGAATCAAGGAACTTCTGGCCCTGATGTAATAGTTTGTGGATTGAGGCACTTATGGCCATCATTTTAATTTAATTGAGGAACTGTTGCTCTTTTAGTTGATTAAAAAACTTTAGGTTTTGATTTGATCAAGGAACTTTGGGTCCGATCTTTTTTTTATATAATCGTGATCAAGGAACCTCAGGTTTGATCTTTCTTTTTTTTTTAATGGTGGAACTTCAGATCCAATCATTTTATATGATGAGGATCAAGAAACTTCAGGTTCTAATCTAATCAAGAAACTTCTGGCCCTTTTA
Organism: Cydonia oblonga; assembly: GCA_015708375.1. Classification (NCBI taxonomy): domain Eukaryota; kingdom Viridiplantae; phylum Streptophyta; class Magnoliopsida; order Rosales; family Rosaceae; genus Cydonia; species Cydonia oblonga. The sequence goes on along the minus strand of JADOBS010302860.1, from coordinate 9,034 downwards.
TATACTCATCATAAAATGTAGTACACTAAATAAATTAAAGCAATAGGAGGTAATTACAGCTACGGTAAATAAATTGCTTTTAAGTAAATAAAGCTTGTGACAAGGGCTTTGATTCAACACCATTCACATAAATATCAAAGCTTTAAAGCAAAGGGTAATAATTCCACCCACTGTAAATAAATAGAACTTGTGATAGGGCTTTAAACCAGCACCATTCACATAAATATGCCAAAACAGAAAACGCAATGATTAAGTCTCCATTTTTCTTTTTTGTCTACCACTTTCTTTTGTTTTATCCTTTTTATTTTATTTTCATTTCACGGTTCTAAGTTCTTTTAGTTACCCAAGAAGTAATAGTAACAATAAGTCCCAATTGGTGTTCCTCCTCCGATGAGTTTCGTAAAAATCGAAACGGTTCCCATAAGTTTTAGAGTCAAGAGTAGTGCCTACAACTTATGAGAAGATCAAACCATTAGATTTTGGCTCAAATTTTAGTATGATATGGATAGGAGGATACCGAACAATTTTCGTGAAGAAAAAATTTCAATCTAACTACTGAAAAAGGAGTTTCGTCATAAGATGGTTGTCCAGTTTTCCATAGAATTGAAAATTGGGTTGTTGTTTCAGACATTTGCAACAATCGCACTGTTGGAATTTTCTGAAAATTTGACGTAACAACTTGTCCCAAAAAATTAGTCTTTATAATTTTTCAGTGTGAATTTACAGAAATGCCCTTCGAGGTAAAGACGTTGACTTTTGTGGACCATCTTATCAGTTCATGTGAGGTTCATTTTCTTGGCGTATCCTCATAGTATTCGTCGCTACAGATGCGTGGGCGCAAACGGAATGAAATTTGGAGTTATAACGAAGAAGATATTAACATTTAAAGTTGAGGCATTTTAGTAAATTAATTATTTTCTAGAATGCTCCAGATTTTTGGAGCAAAATCTGGAAAGCCACGTGTGTGGCCTAGAGTAAAGGGAAGAAAAATGGGCGGTGGAGATGGAAGATAAAGGAGAGAAAGGAAGGAGGAACCAGACATTTTAGTAAAGGAAGAAAATGAGGGTGACCAATCAGAGAGAAAAGAAATGAGGGGAAATGAGACAAAGAGGAAACGGGGGATCCCTGACCCGTGACTTGGTGACACGACCCAATCGGTTTCCTTACCTTTTCCGACGGGTTTTCACCCATTTTTCGGCGAATCACATCAAACCACCACTTGGAAAACCCTCCATGACCTTCCCTCTTCCTGTTACATCCCAAAAATCATGAGATTTGACCTTGAAATTAGGAAAAACACATTGGTGGGTGTGACGGTGTTTGCCCGAGATCCACCAAATTTTGAAATGATTTCATCCAATTACCACCGCCAATAGTTTCTTATAGTTAATCCACTTGGCGCCATATTATTAGATTAGTGGGACCATATCAACACACTAAAAAAAAAATTTGACAGAATGACTCAATTGATGTGTGGTAGTGAAAGTAAAGGACCAAATTTATCAATTTTTAAATCTCAAGGACCAAAATGAGGAGTTTGATTAATGTCAGGGACCATTTGTGATAAAAACCCTTCTTTTGTGTAATCCACGTGTCACAATTTTATTGGACTTGTGAGTCCCACATACAAACAAACAGAATAATTGACAAAATCTAAACAGAATGACCAAATTGATGTGCGGTAGTGAATGTCAAGGACGACATTGATTGATTTTGAAAGTGAGTGACCAAAATGATAAGTTTGGTCAATCTCAATGACCATTTGTGATAAAATTTCTTTTGCCAAAAGATAGACTTTATTATAATCTAATTGCAATGTTTACATCTACTGCAAAATTATTAAACATAAATTACAAGCCAATCTCATCCCAAAGAAATGCACCACCATGCAAGGCGATAAACGAGACGATCGCGTGGGCAGTAAGATTACCACCCTATGGAACGTACTTAAATTAATGCATCTCCAATTTTCATATCTATTGATTCAATATTGAAAAGAAAACATTCAAGAGTAGCATCGACTCTCGCAAAGGAGGGCTATTTGGAGAGGAGTTGTTTTTCTTTAGAAAATGATAACGATAACATTGTTGCAGTCATATTTAGAATAGAATGTGATTGTGTAAACCATAGTGTATCTAGGGATATCTTGGAATATTCACTTAGTAGTTATTAACTTATTAGAGTTGTAATCCCATTAGGGTAAGGATTTAACCTACCCTACTACTATAAATAAAGGTACAACAGGGTGATACAACACACACCTCATAATTAAATCTCTATTTTTTCTCTCTCTTGTTGCCGACCTCTCTCCATCTCTAGTCCTAAATACAATTCAGTCAAATAGGCTTACAACACGTTATCAGCACGTTCTTGCCAGAAGCTGAAGAACTGAAGGATCGTATGAGGAGGCTTTCTTTTACAAAATTCAAAGGCTTTTATTTGTTTTCTGCCAATCAGGTACGCTTAAAATAAAGTAAGATATTTGAAACGTCCACGAAGCATGAAAACATTCCCCATGATGCATGAATCCCCTATATATATATATTGTATATGATTCATATATTTGTCAATATGTATATACACGTTTCATGCATTACGCAATTATTTTGCTATGTGGAATTTGTGAGTCAAAGCATATAAATAAATTAGAAACAATTTAGGGATCTTAAAACCCAAGAAATTTTGAAAAAAAAAATTTGGGAATTAATGCGGCATAGGCTGTGGCTCGTCGTCGCGCCACCGCTGGCACAACCGCCAACCTATGCGCTGGCCTGCAGCCCAGCCGCGTCGAGTATGCCCCATGACGACATCGTTTTGATGTCTGACCCATGGTAGCATCTATTTGGGCTAGCTGGGAGCGAGAACAACCTGGCTTTTTTGGCTTGGGATCGGTTTGGATTGGGCCTGTAGCCCTAGCCCACCTACCAGCATGGCCTGTAATTGTTTGCTTGGCTTTGCCCTCTTACCCATGGCCCGTCACCAGTAACCCATATGTTACTGGGCTTGGTCCTGCATTCTTGGCCTTTCTGCAACAAGCCCCCGATGCTTGTTGGGCTTTGCTAACCCTCTGCCCAACTCGCCAACAGCTTCTGCTGCTTGGCTTGACCTGCCCCGACCCAATAACCCAAAACCCAACCTCGGCTAACTTCCCCACACCAACCCACAAGCCAGCCTTGGGCTGGGCTTACTCCCTGTGCTCGACCTAAACCAGCTGCACCTGATACTGGGTTTACCCAGATCACACTGCCCAGAGTTCTGCAGCCCTCCTAATGGCCCAATAACTTGCAGCAGTGTTGTAGGGCCCATCCCCACATATTAGCCAGCCCACTTTTGGCTGGACCGTATTATTTTTGACCCAATGCCAATTTTTGGCATCTTCGTGTTATGAATCATGCCCAAATATTTATTTTTTTGGGTACTTTGATTTATGCTAATTAATTCTAATTTAATTATCACTTGGTTTATGGTGAACCAAAGCTAATATGACCCGTCTGTCATTATTTTTGCTTCCACGATCAACCCCGTTTGGTCCCGATCTATTGAATTAATTAAAAGTGACCTACAGTCCATTAATCTGATAATTAATCTAAAATTATTGACCTGAAGATCACTTTTGGACATTAAATAATTTATTTTTCTATTTTGAACCGTTGACATCCTTTCATAGTCCCGAAGCTCTCACACTTGAGTTCCTTAAGCAACTCAAATCCACTACACATAAATCAGCGTATTGCATTCTGTGTTCTTGTAGGAACCTCTCCTTTATGAACTAACCGTTCATAAAACTAAATTGAACCTGTAATTTCATATTTAGTGCCTTTGAAACCCAAAGTTTTCATTCAAAACTTACAACATGAAACCTGTAGCTTTCATGTTTAAATTAAACCAGTACATATCTATAGAACTCGAATGTTCTACAATGTATGCCTATGAATTACCATATGACTAACCACGTTTTATTGTACCTTCTGTTTTAGGGACATGTCAAACTTGAACAAGCTCAATTTCACCGCTCTGTAAGTATCTGGAAGAAACTACTTGAAGTGGGTTCAAGACGTGAAACTTCATCTTACTACAAAGGGTATTAGAGCAATCATCGAGGAACTTACCGGTGCCAAACTCGTCAATGAAGCTCAGATAGCCACTGCAATGATCTTTATTTGAAGACACATCGATGATCCACTGCAGACTAAGTACCTCACTGAGGAGGACCCACGCACCCTCTGGCTAATTGTTTCGATTACCAGAAAGACATTTACTTGCCTAAAGCATGACGCAACTAGCAACATCTACTCTTCCAAGATTTTAAGTTTGTGAATGAATATAACTTTGAAGTTTGTTGAATCCGATCACTGCTTAAGTTATGTAAAGTGGACTTAATAGATGCAGATCTCCTAGAGAAGACCTATTCGACCTTCCATGCCACCAATATTGTCCTGCAACAATAATATAGGGCACAGAAGTTCACCAAATTTTTGGATTTGATCTCTGTTTTACTTCTTACTGAAAAGCAAAACCAACTTTTGATGAAAAATCATCAAGCTTGACCTATTGGCTCGAACGTTCCGCCTGAATCGCATGCGACTAATTCTGGCAGCCACAAACAATGAAAACATCGTAGTGGCAGTGGTAATGGGAGACCCACGGGCCCAAGTTCAACAGAGCCAAGGCCCATCCAAGGGAGGAAATTTGACCCATAAGCGCCAACCCCTTGCACCTAAGGCCCCAAACTTCAAGAACAAGGGAAAAACTACCGTTTAATCAGCTTCCACTGAAATGGATATGGGTTGTTGATGTGGATCAAAGGATCATTGGTCGCACATTTACAGAGCTACCTCCGAGCCTATTGCCAAGTATTATTACTGTTATGAGTCTGACGTTACCAATATGGAACATCCCGAATATGCTACTACATCCATGGAGATATTAGATTTTTAGGAGGCATTAGCTTCTACAGACGAATAATTTTTATTCTTCTAGACATGTTTTTAGGGTGGTTTTACCTCTAGTGGGTGAACCCACTAGGAGTGGCCGGACCCCCTCCCTATGTTTTTAGGTTTATGGTTTAATTTGTGGACAATTTTTCTAAGTATTTGAAATAATTTGTTTGGTTTTGGTTTGTTTTGAATTATGGATAATTATTTTATGGATATTATTTCTCGATTGATTAATTGAATGAATGGAATTACATTTTTGTATGTGAATAATTCAATTAGCTTACTCCTAGGTATGATTAGTGGGTACGCACACCATATTGCATGAGCGACATTATTTTACTAACTTCGTACCTAAGAATGCACCTCTGACAATCTTTTCAGACTCATCCAACCTGATTGCAGGATACGGAAAGGCTTGTATAATGTTGTCTAATGGTACTGTCTTAACCATTAAAGATACCCTCTATTCTCCACGTTCCGGAAGAACATTGCTGAGTTTTAGAGATATTCAATATCATGTTGAAACCACTGAAGAGAATGGTTTTGAATTTCTTTGTATCACTTCTTATTAGTATGACCAGAAGCGTATTCACGAGAAGCTGGAACGTCTCCCAAGTGGATTGTACATCACAACCATTTGTGACATAGAGACCCACCATGTGGCCGGCCCTGAGCTTGGGTTCCAGTGCATGTTGCTACTTTAGCATGACCATATGGGACATCTCGAACGTGACATGATGTGCCATATCCACAAAATTCCCATCATGCAAAGCTTGTTCTTTGGGGAAGTTGAATACTCAACCCTCAATTACAAAGATTATTCACAACCCTCCTAAATTTCTTCAGATGATTCAAGGGGATATTTGTGGACCTATCCAACCAACATGCGGACCATTTAGATACTTTATGGTGTTGGTTGATGCATCGACACGTTCGTCATATGTCTGTTTATTGTCCACAGGCAACGTTGCATTTGCGAAACTCCTAGCACAAATTATTAAGCTTAGGGCTCACCATCCTAATTATCCGATCAAGTCGATTCAACTGGATAATGCTGGAGAGTTTACGTCACAGACTTTTGACGACTACTGCATGTCAATTGGGATTGAAGTTGAACGTCATGCACCCCATGTTCACACCCAAAACGACTTGGCAAAAGCTTTTATAAAGCGCATTCAATTGGTAGCTTGGACTTTGGTTATGCAAACCAAATTGCCGGTATCTGCCTGAGGCTATGCAATATTGCACGCAACTATGTTGGTCTGCTTGAGGCCCATCACTACCCAACCTCATTCACCGTTACAGTTGGTTATTGGATATAAGCTTGACTTCTCTCATTTACATATGTTTGGGTGCGCAGTCTATGTACCAATAGCGCCGCCACTACGTACCAAAATAGGTTCTCAGAGAAGAATGGGAATCTATGTTCGCCATCAATTATTCGCTACTTAGAGCCCTTAACAGAAGATCTATTTACCGCACGTTTTGCATATTGTCATTTTGATGGGATAGTCTTCCTGTCATTAGGGGGAGATAAGAATGATAACGTTCCTATAGAACATCCCGAATTATTGTGGTATGCTCCCACTATGTCTCATATTAATCCCCGCGCTACCTAGTCTGAAACTGAAGTGCAACATATTCTAGATCTTTAGAGCATTGCTCAAAACATGCCGGATGCTTTTATTGATCTAGCAATGGTGACAAGATCATGTATACCCACTGCAAACGCACCTACAAGGATCGACATACCTAGAGTACACCGTAATACCGCCTAGGAAGGCCGAACCATCCTCGTGGGTAGAGCGGCTTCACCTTCCACGTGACCTGGTATATTGGCGGTTAGCCAATTATTTGCTCTTACCCTGAAGCGTGGTAGACCCCCTAGTTCAAAGGATTCGCAACCCCGGAAGAGGAAAACGGCACAAACTAGTGACCCTAGTCTAAATCTGACCATCGATTACTCATCTATTCCAACGCATGAGGTTATTCTAGATTACGGTGATGTCTTAGATAAGACAACCCGGTATCCCGAGAATCGTGAGATTTCGGTCCACTACGCAGTATTGGATGAGGTTTGGAATCTGAATAAGATGATCGTCGACGATGCATTTGCGTACACAGTAACTACTGGCATCATGCTTAACAATGATACTGAACCACGTTCCGTCGATGAATGCCGACGTAGAATGGATTGGTCAAACTGGAAATAAGCAATCCAGGCCGAACTTGATTCGCTTGCAAAACATAAGATCTTTGGGCCTGTAGCTACTACTCTGCCATATGTAAAGCTCGTGGGCTACAAATGGGTTTTCGTAAGAAAACGTAATGAGAAGAATGAAATAGTGCAATACAAAGCACACCTCGTAACGCAAGGCTTCTCTCAATTCTCCGTGATTGATTACGAGGAGATGTATTCCCCCGTAATGAATGTCATAGCATTCCACTACCTTATCAGTTTGGTAGTTTTTGAAAAACTGAATATGCAGCGTATGGACGCGGTAACCGCGTACCTCTATGGGGATCTAGATACAAAAATCTATATAAGAGTTCTAGAAGAACTTCCATTAACTGGTTCAAATAGTTCTAGACCACGGAACACTCTCTCAATTAGATTGAGGATATCACTTTACGGATTGAAACAATCCAGGCGGATGTGGTATAACCGTCTGAGTGAATATTTGACAAGTCAGGGTTATGTGAACAATGAATTGTGCCTATGTGTGTTCATAAAGAAGTCACATTCCAGATTTGCGATCGTTACAGTTTATGTCGACGACATGAACCTTATCGGAACTCTCGTAGAGCTTGAGGAAATTGTCGTTCACTTGAAATCAGAATTTGAGATGAAAGATTTTGGGAAAACTCGATATTGTCTCGGCCTGGAGGTCGAGCATTGTTTAGATGAAGTCCTAGTATATCAATCGAACTACCCCAAAAGGTGTTGGGACGTTTTAATAAGGATAAAGCAAAGCTTTTGAGTACTTATATGGTCGTTCGGACTCTAGATGCTAAATGAGATCATTTTCATCCCAATGAGGATGAGGAAGAGATTTTGGAGCCTGAAGTTCTATACCTAAGTGCAATTGGTGCTTTATTTTACTTTGCTTAATGTACTATATTTGACATCTCATTCGCTGTTAATCTTTTGGCTAGATATAGTAATATGCCTACACGCTGACACTGGAATGATGTTAAAGACATTTTTCGCTATCTCAAGGGTACGACAGATTTGGGTTTGTTCTACACCCACGAATCCTCAAGAGAAGCTGCCGCCCCCTCGGTCATCTGGTTGATTCCCGCCTTGTTGGTTAGGCAGATGCTGGTTATCTGTTTGACCCACATATGGCACGTTCTCAAATGGGCTATGTCTTTACCATTGAAGACACTGCTATATCTTGGAGGTCTACCAAACAAATGCTAGTTGCGACTTCTTCAAACCATGCTGAGATCCTCACTCTGCATGAAGCATTGCGTGAGTGCTTTTAGTTAAGAGCAATCATGGAACATATTCGAAGCACTAGTGGTCTTACTACCACTGTTGACCTTCCTACGACGATCTTTGAAGACAATGCAGCATGTATCAAGCAATTAAAGAAGGGATACATCAAGGGAGACAACACCAAACACATAGTGTCGAAGTTATTTTATTCTCACCAAAAACAACAACATCAAAATATTGAAGTCAAGCAAATCCGTTCTCAGGACAACCTGGCCGATCTCTTTAGCAAGTCATTGCTCAAGTCTACTTTTCAGAATCTCGTCCAAGGAATCAGTAAGCGTAAATTATCTGAGTTGACTTGATTGTAGTTCTCTTATTTAGAAGTTATGTCTAACTCAGGCCGAGTATCCTAAAGCATACTTCCTTGATCTTTATGCACTGGGTTTTTGCTGCCTAACAAGGTTTTGATGAGGCACCCATCCTGGGATTATCATACTTAGTTGAGTTTGTTGATGCACAAAATCAGCAAGGACTTTGGTACAACAAAAAGTATCAAGTTTGTGACCTTCACTAGATTGTTCCGGTCACTGGTGTTGGTAAGTATGTAAATGGACAGAGACAGGGAAGCAAACAACACAAGATGTACGTGGTTCAC
>JADOBS010302859.1:0-15588 GCA_015708375.1 Cydonia oblonga | reverse complement strand
GTAAAAACAAATTAAAATAACAACAAAAAGTTATCAAAATTATGCTCATCTAATCTATTCTAGTAAATAACAACAAAAACAAATTCTTAAATTTAAAATTAATTCAAAATGAAAATGTGGTGAATTATTTTAAATGAAACACAAGACAAAGAAGTAAGGGAGACACAAATATGTGAAGACCATTCAGTTCCAAAGTACAAAGGGAGACTCCAATCCAACGTAGTTGCACACTTACAAGGGCAAAAAGGTAAATAAGGCGTAAGTCAAACGCTGTTTTGTTGACGGGCGAATATACAAAACAACAGCAACAACCCTAGCTGGAGCTTCATCTCGCGTTTTATTCCCGCCACTCTCTCTTTTTGAGCTCCGTCGCCCTCGGCAGAAACTCAGCTATTCGGTGACTCATCTGTTCAGTTGCCATGGTCTCCTCCTTGAAACCAAACACTCACCTCTCTCGCTGCCTTCCCACCTCGCCCAGACCCTCTTTCTCCAACGCCAACCCCGCCCAAACCCAACTCTGCAGACTCCCACCTGGGTCTCACTCCGCTGCCTTCTCCGCCCTGTCCATGTCTTCCTCCGCCGAAACTTCCCGGAAAATCCACGTGCTTTCAGCTTCAAAAAAGGAGTCCGGAGAAAATGGTAGCGGGAATGTTGGTCTGACGTATAAGGGCGCCGGTGTGGATATTGACGCCGGCGCGGAACTTGTTCGGCGAATTAAAAAAATGGCTCCTGGGATTGGAGGTTTTGGGGGTCTTTTCCCTTTCGGTACGGATATTATGCTAGCTGTTTGAATTTTTTATCACTTGGGGTGATGAAATTTTGTGTGCACTGTTTGAACTTTTGATTACTTGGGCTGATCAAGTTTTGTGGTGATTGCAGGTGATAACTACCTTGTCGCCGGCACAGATGGCGTCGGTACGAAGCTTAAGCTTGCTTTCGATACTGGAATTCACGACACCATTGGTATTGATTTGGTAATGCTAATTTTGTTCGAATGAATTGTCGTGTGTACACAATGTGTCGTTGAAAACTGCTGCTCTAAATCAGTTTCGATTCTCAGGTTGCTATGAGTGTCAATGATATTGTTACTTCTGGTGCGAAGCCGTTATTTTTCCTTGATTACTATGCTACAAGCCGGCTCGATGTTGATCTTGCTGAAAAGGTAGAGCTCACACTGCCTGAGTTTCTTGGGTTGTGTAAATACACATCACTAATTGAAGCTACTCACGTTTTTTGTTTGTTTTACCTTTTTCTAGGTTGTAAAAGGTATTGTCGATGGTTGCAAACAATCTGACTGTGTTCTTTTAGGTGGAGAGGTATGCTAAAATAATCAATTCTTGTGTTATTATGTATATCAAGCTTTTTTTTTGCAGTTAATTTGAATGTATAGCATTTTACTTTCACACTCGTGTTATTAATACTTTGACAAGGTATGGATCCCTGAATTGCATATGCCGAGCATGTCTTCTTGCAGTTAATTAGTTTATATATGGTGTTTGTGCTTATATTTGGTACTCGTGTTTTACATATTTTGGCTAATGGAGGGCTTACTGAATTGCATATATTTTCAGACTGCAGAGATGCCAGATTTTTACGCAGATGGTGAGTATGACCTCAGTGGTTTTGCTGTTGGAAGTGTGAAAAAAGATGCAGTGGTTGATGGGAAAAACATTGTGGCTGGAGATGTGCTCGTTGGCTTACCCTCCAGTGGGGTTCATTCTAATGGTTTCTCTCTCGTGAGAAGGTTGGTGCTGCTCAAACAATGTTAGTGTGTAGTGGTTTTCATATACTAAATGTAACGGAAGCAATCAACCTCAAGAATTTTTCTGGTATATCTTTACAGGGTTCTGGCTCACAGCGGTCTTTCTCTGAAGGATCAGCTGCCTGGGGAAGATATTACGTTAGGTGAAGCTTTAATGGCCCCAACTGTGATATACGTTAAGCAGGTGAATGCTAACCCGCATCCAATTCTTTTGCATTTGTGCTTGTCTGGTGTTTTGCTAGTTGCTGAAAACGCTCTCCTCTTTTTTTCCATGCACCAATAACAGGTTCTTGACATAATCAGTAAGGGAGGCGTAAAGGGGATAGCCCACATCACAGGGGGTGGTTTCACGGACAATATACCTCGAGTATTTCCGAAGGGCCTAGGCGCTGTCATCTATAATGGTTCTTGGGAAGTCCCAGCTGTTTTCAAATGGATCCAAGAGGTATAAATATGTTACATCCAGCAACCAATTTTGGAATGGTAATTTTTGTTAGATATATCGCTTTGAGCTGGCATCTTGAAACTACGTAATCTAGTTTTCTGACTCTCCTTATATCTAACCCTAGGCCGGAAGAATAGAAGAGGCTGAAATGTTGCGAACGTTTAACATGGGTGTTGGGATGGTTCTTGTTGTGAGTCGAGAGGCAGCCCATGGAATACTTGAGGATGCAAATGGAGCTAATAAAGCTTACCGCATTGGTGAGGTTGTACGTGGTGAAGGAGTTAGTTACAGTTGAAATGAGATAAGAGGTAATGTATGCTCTTTCAAGCTTATTTGACGAAGTGAGATGCGAGGTAATGTAAGTGCGGCTTCGGCTTGGAGTGGATTTTGCAGTTTATGTATCTTGAGTCTTGACGTTCACAAGTTAAATGGAATTTGTCAAGAGTTGTCATGAAAGCTTGAATTCATCAAGGATGGTAGGGCTTTGTTTAAGTTATCAAGTCCGTTTTCTAATTCGTTTCTAATACGTGCTTAAACGATAATCGCTTTCACCTCTAATGATCCAATTTTGATTCTGAATCTTCTATTCAAATGTACAAAAAGTACCTCGTCTGCGCTGATATGCCTTTGCGTTTTTCGTGTTGGTGTGCATTGAAACGGTAGTTGTACCCCAAAAAAGGTCCTGAACCTGTTTTGTCGATGCTCGCAAGCCGACCGATGAACACCATTTACAGGATTTGCTTGCTTGTAAGATTAACTTGCTCATTTCGCAAGGATTTTACTGATCAGATTTCCAAGATTCAACTTGATTTTAACACACGAAAATTCCGTCGGGAATGCAGACGGCCAAAAGAGGTGAAACATTGAGTTCTCTTGTGACTCGAGAGCAGCCGAGTTGCTTGCTCCCTCTACAAAAATAAGCAGCACCCGGCTTATACACGTCGATACAAAAAGGCAATCTGTCTCCCCACCTCATACACTTGCGCCTAAAAATAGTAGGTATTGTCCTTCGGATTGGAAGCATCCTTGCAAAGAATAGACCGGACTTCCATTATGGATCTAGGAGGCTGCACGTCCTTCTCCAGCAGTGTGTTCCCCAACAGCTGCTGCATCTGTGATGCAAATGTATCATCCAGAATCTGCAAATACGGAAAAGGTTGCACATTAGAATGGAAACAACCATACCAAGAAGAAAAAGAGACAAGGAGGTTGGAAGGTTTCAACCACTACTTACAGAGACTGCGATGCGAGAACCCTTATACCACGACTTATTTTCTTTTCGGTTCTCTAAGAAACTCAGAACATCCTGCGACAGAAAAAGAGCCAACATTAGATGAGCAAAAGCAACAGCACAGAGCCCCGATTCTTGAAATGCTAGATTGAAGAATTTACCTGTCCCATTCGGTGCCAATAACCTCGACAAGTTGCAATGAAGACGTGAGTCCCAAACACAGTATGCAGGTGAGTAACTGTGGTTGCCAGCTGGTCTTTCAGAAGCTGCATTCTACTTCTCACATCAGATTCTACCACAGTTTCTTTTGAATCTTCCAGAATCTTCTTCAGTTTTGTAGCACTCTGCAACGTTGACTGCAATAAACATGAAAATCAGTGACACTTGACAAAAATCACTACTTAATAATATTAAGAAACCAGAGAGGTACTGAATGGAAGCAGATAGTCGCTGCTTACTGCAAACACGTGCAGAAGCCGAGTAGTTCTTTTTATTGGTCAAGTAATTCAGATCGTTACACGAATATACCAGTAATTCAGATCTTTATACACCAGAACATGCATTAATACACGCTTTAATTATTCTTCGATGGACAAATTAGGCATTTTGTACATCATGACAGATTGGCAATTAACATGTTTAACCTTTATATCCATCTTATCTATACAGATCATCTCCCGAGCCATTTTCTTTTTCTTTTAACATATACTCATTAATTTTTCAACACTATCACACAACTAATTCAACACAATGATACTCACATTCTCTGCAAGTTTTTCAACAACCGCTTGTATGTAATTTTTGAACTTGGCTCTCAACATTACAGTGACTTCACTGAGACGCTCTCCAGGAACTGTGTTCCCACCATCCGGAATGCAGGAACCCCATGATTTGAACTGAACTTCGATTTCGGGATGAAGGATATCAAGCATTCTCTTCAACGAATTCAACAGAATTCCCAACTGAAATGCAATCATCAATTTTTAGTTTTATTTTTTAAAACGTTGAATACACACTTGAAGATAACCCCAAAGTTTTAATAGTCAACTAACCTCTTCAGAGACTGTATAGGCGCTCACAGACCTTTTGGCAAGCTTCTGAACATACTTGAGGCCAAATTTCTTTGGGGCCAAATTTTCCTTTAATGGTGACAGGACGTCTGCATACTGCTTGTCTAGAGATTCTATGATCGCCTTCTCGACATCAGCAATAGCCTTTGTATTGAAACATAGTTGAAATTACCAAACAAGCTTAATATATGTATATTTATTTCTATTTCTAATATGATAACGTCACAATGCACAAGTACAATTTTCCGGATTCATATTCTAATGTTGAATATAAAGATAAAAATGATGCGTAAAGAGAGATTCACTCTGAACTAAGGAAGCCAAGAAAATAAGAAGCCATAACCGGATGACAAGAAACTCAATTTGTAAACCTCCAAGAAAACCAAAAACAAAATAAAAGTTATAAAATAAGGAAACGATTATATTTCATAAACTGGATACAAAAATCTGTGGATGAACAAGACTGTTATAAGACTAAATGTCATATTCCTTAAGCAAAACAAATAGCTCTGTATTCTATTCTTTAACCATCATGTTTAAGGTAGGAAAAAGATTAATTAATTAAGCAAATGAATGAAGAAGGTGGATCCCACATTCATGGATGTGGTACATATGTGTAAGTCCAACAATAAATTGTTGGATAAGTTCAAAATGAACGATGGTGATGAGAAAAACCAAAGTAGACAAAAGACTTTGAGACACAAGGAATCCGACTTACATTCTCCAGAATGCACGCATATTCAGGCCATCTGGAAATGATGATCTCATAGTCACTCAAAGTTGCTTTCAGACGATCATACATTTCATCCAAAAAAGGAGTTGTTGAATGCTGTGTCCGAACTCCTGACCATTTTACCTGCAAGTGTATAATCTTTAGATACCTTATTGAACGTACACCAGTTTATACGAGTGAGGATATCTTTAGAAGCATCGTTTAGCACAGCCCTCCAAAGATGCAGGTATAAAATTATCGATAAACCACCACAAAAAAGAGTACCAACTCATTTGAGATAAATGTCATATACAATAACACTTAATAACATAAGTACCTTGTCTAATTTGCATGCTTCGAGCAAAGACCCACGCTTATTTTGAATCCACAGCATAATATAGAGGTGGAACAATTCTTTTGCATCAACTCCAGCTTTAATATGACTGAGATAACGAAGAAAATGAATTAGGACCATGCCAACCAAATAATACAATTAAGTGTTAACAATAGTAGTAGTAACAAAATTAACATTACCCGATGTTCCAACTGGAAAGGTCTCTTTGGAAATCTGCTGTGGCTATAACAAGGTCTCCTACAGGGGATGAAGGACCCGTTGGGGGGCAAGCAATGAGGAAAGCACGCAATCTACTGCATAGGTCTGTGCTGTAAATTGATGCTGACAGATGTGGGAGGTCTACAAAACTGTGCAATGAAAAATAAAGCATCAGAATTATATCCGTCCAACATCAAACAGCCAAACAAACCACTGCACTGGTTCAAGTAAACAATACAGCTTTTCTATATTTTCACAATCACAAAAAAAGTCAAATTAATATCTTAACTATGATCAGCCATGTCATAGGAAATATTAAACAAACTAAAGCATATATTAAAATGTTAACAAAGACTTAAATCAGTGGTTTTTGCATCTCAAAATGTGAGGAAAATGACTAATAAAACTCTTCTTAATAATATGGAGATTTAGTTGACACAATTCATACTAAATATAAAATATCAAAAGGGTAATTTCTAGTTTTCCTTTCACCTAGGGCCTAAATTTTCAAGGGGCATCCTCTCACATTCCATAGCAAGATCCATTGACCAGAGATAGGGGAAGTGTTTATCTATTTTGAGCTATTCAGTTAAACCAATGGATTGTTAGTGTATAGCAGATAGCACAAAAATTTCACCTCAGAGCACATATGCACATGAAATAATTATTTTTGCTAAAGATAATTTGACAGGAACAGGACCATATATACATAAGACGTCAGACCTCAACACAAGATTCAGCACCATATGTCAAAATATCAATTAGCGTAGGTTTTCAATAATGTAACCACAAATGATAGCTTTTTATCATCATTTCCTAACAATAAAGTAAGCCAACTGTTTAAAAATACTAGATAGTGCCTCTAATGGAAAAATATTTTGCCAAAAAAAATATGAAATCAGATTTGAGAGAGTATCACTTGACGGTTTCACGTGTGTACCTGGGGAGTATATGCTGATTATGGATCTCAATATCAGTGTGGATTTCATTCCTAATGTTAAGGCACAAAGATTTCATTTTCTGGTAAGCAGTCGCCATACTCAAACTATCAAGCAATATACCATCGCTATTGCTGGTAATATATTCATCTGTCTCAGCTAAGTGCCTCCGTGATCTCTTTCTCGCAGCAACCTGGCCAGTCACTTAAAACAATTAGAGAAAATAATAGGTATATCACCCACGCAAATCATTGTTAAATAAACTGGAAGTTTCTCAAACCTGGAAATGGTGGCATAAAGCAGTCTGCGCCTCAGGAGACAAGATATCATGAAGAAGCGTGTAAAGTTTGACAGCAGGCTCCAATGCAGGTGCAGCATGCCCAGTCGCAGGTCGAAAGACCTCCATAATTCCTGAAAGTGATGACTCATCCAAGGACTTGTAATTCTCGAAAGCTAGAGCAAGAGTTTGTTGAATCTGATCCTTAGTTTCTCCTAAGATTCGGTTCTGTGAAAACAAAAGTATTAGACATTTTGTTAGAATAGAAATGACAAGAAAGTAAAATGCAATAAGCAAAAAGCATGCCACAACATAAAAGTTAATATCAAAAGCAACAATGATTCAAGAATACCTCTTGGTGACTCAGTGTGCTCTTGTTGTGGCCTTTCATCAAAACAGGCCTTAGCAAATCGTACACCAAGTTGAGGCAATCAGCTGTTGGTGTAGCTACATCCATAACATAAGAGAGATACCTAATCAAGATATTCATATTAGGAGCATGACTCGGATATGGAATCAGTGAACAAAAAGAAGCAGCTTATAACAATCATTCACATGGGCACATCATTTTAACAGAAACAAGCAATCAATCCAACAACATTCCATTACCTCAGTTTGGTGTATACATCAGAAACACCATAATATGTTGCAAACTCAGTTAAAAGCCATTTCCATGGACCCTGCAACACTAGATTCCTTTGTTGAAAATGCTGAACCTTCATAGCAGCTTCTAAAACAAGGTCATATGCAACCGTTTCTGCAACAGAGCCACACTGAACCCCAAAAGCAAAACCAATATCACAAAAGGCATTTTGCAATACATCGTATATAATGGAAGTATCCATGTTCCCACATTCAGCTAATGGATTAATAATCATTCTTTGTACGACATTAAAGTTAAAATTATAAATAATAAATAAATAAATAACTATATACTTTCTTCCCTTTTCTTGTTTTTTTTTCCTTATCCTTTTTTGGCCCAGGACTGGAACATGGTGGCTAATATACATTGCTGAGGAATAATACGAGAAATCATTCAAGAAAAGATTCAAATCTTATCATTCCTTCATCTTTAGAAGATTACAGCACAATATTTAATGAGGGTATACATTATTTTGCTATTGGAGGAAACCCTTGAGCTAAATACTGTTATGCACCAGTTAAAACTAAAATTGAAGAGATTCTCTTCTAAGGTTGTTAGGTTTTTCCAGCCCATGATAAGTTGTCCTAAGTCTATTGAGAATTAATAGTCTTGGAGGATTAAATTGTTTTCCCAATTGGAGTTGTTTACCCAATTGGAGTTAGTTTATCTAATGGAGAATGATTCATAACTAGATTCCAATTAGGATTAGGAATCCTTATTGAAGAAGACCTTTATTATGTCTATACAAAGGGGCTATTGTATTAGTTAGTGAAGGGAGCAAAACAATAAGTTGTATACCACTCAAGGGATTAGAGTGAGAGAATCTTGTAAGGGCAAAGTGTGCGCGAGAGAAAAGAAAAGAGATAGTGTATTTCTTGTTCTTGTTCTTTCAGGTTCTTCGTCATGTCCTAGTTCTAGAGATTTGGCAAGATTATTGGTTGTACTCATTATTGATATAGTGAAAGATTGTTGTTGCTGTCCCGTGGACGTAGGCATATATTGCCGAACCACGTAAATTCTTGGTGTTATTTATCTTGGTTATTTGTGTTTCGATTTCCGGAGTTTGTTCTATTTTTCCCATTCTTAAATGCGGTATTCTCAACAAAGGTCCTGTCAGTCATCCCATATATATACTATATATCTATAGATCCTAACACCTGATAACAAAAAACAATCAGACGATCATTTCTACATCCACTTCTTGAACCCATCAAGATACAAGTGTGTAGTTAACCTTGTACGACAATTAAACTAAGATTTTTTTTTCTTAAGGATTACCATTGTATTAGATTACAAAAAACTAATTCACAAATGAAACAACAAATGGAGAAACTCTTAATAAACAAGGCTAATATATCTTTAAGGATACTAAAGTAACAAATAAACACCTTGGGATTGTCATCTGAACTTGTTGAATAATATGTAGATAGCTGCATCTTTCCCACAGGTTCATGTTCTGGTTCACGATAGACAGAGAACCAGCGTTGCTTGTCAGCCTGCAATCAACAATAAAATTAGCCTTTCTGCCAGAACCATTATAGTTTTTATTTATCCTAAGGTTACCACCATAAGGATTAAGAAGGCATTACCGGGTCATCAACAACTGTTGCCACTTGAACAATGACTCTACCAAAATGATTTCCCTTCGAATCAAAGACTTCGACTATTAGATCATCTCCCAAACTATCTGGAAAGCTGTAAGAGGTGTCAGTACCTTTCTCAACTTTCTCAAGCAGATATAGTTTAGAAAAATAAGAACAAGAGAGCATACAAGACATGAGTTTCACCGGATCCAGGTTGCATCTTGACAGCATCTTCTTCAGTTGAACTTTTCAGTCTTAACAAACAAGAGTACGTTTCTGATGCCAGTTAAAAGTGAAGGTTAACATTCCAGTAATTCATGAAAGAGATTTGGAAAGAATAATGTTATATACACTACAAAGTACAAACACAGCAGACTATCAGAAAACTGTAGCATGCAAAAAAGAAATAAAATGAGGCACCCTCATAAGCGGCCATAAGTTACGGATACAAGAATATGCTAGTCACAGTTTAAAGTAAACACTTATAAACTAAATCTATGATTTAATGACAGAATAAGCACATAAACCTTCACGGCAGATTAGAGTACAACAATTGTTAGGAAGCACTAGGGCGTGGAGTTTCATTGCATATTTCTATATCTATATTTATGGGTTTCCTTCATCTAAGTTGTACGAAAAGTTGCACACTATCAATTATACTCCTGAAGACAATAGATCTTTCCCTGTGAAGTGGGATATCGAGAATATTTAAGAGATGGTGCAGGTTGAATGAATGAAATTTTATCATCAATCCCTGTGGTACAAGGGGCATTTCAAAATAAAATGTAGAGAGAGAAAGAGAGAGAGTTGAATTTTACCATGCACAACTTCATATGAGGACGAAATGTCGCGTAGACTTGTTACACCAGTTTTCAAAAGTCCAGACACCTGTTTAATATACTGAGTACCAGCATGCACATAAGCCAAGCTTTGACGTGAAAAAGAACCATTTGCAGGTACCCGAGGTGCAACTCGAATCCTTCGAAGGGCTTGCCATCCAGAAGCAAGTGTAGACTGGAAGCTGGAGAGATGATAACGAATGGATTTCAGTTTGATTACTGGTGGCCTTATAGACGAAATACTGCAGCCGGTAGGTGGGTCCAGGCCCATTTTAATTCTGCGCACTGCACAATGAAAAAGAATTCAGAATGATCTCGTAACCACGCACTTTAATAGTAAGAATTTAAAAACAGGCGTTAGATGCTACCTTCCACTTTCATCTTGCCAACAATTTTCTTTGGTTTTGGCGCAGCTTTCTCACTTGCAAGCTCTGAAGTCTGCTTTGCCAACAGTTCTTCCTCTGATTGTAAAAGCATTTGTCGTAAACTACAGTTTGACAGCAAGGTTTTAATGAGATGGAGTGTCAATGGTGGAAAAGATAAAAGTAAAGAAGTTTTTCACATCATGCACTGTACTAGTTTAAGCTTTCAACACTAATTATTTTACTAATCATCTGATAAAAAACAATGTCAACATCAATGAACTCCCATAAGGTTCAAACTTTTTATCTCAAAACCCATCGTAACCTAATTCACTTCTGGCTTAGTAAAACCATAAACTCAATTATATTAATTTGCTACGTTGCATAACTTTTTTTAGACTATGAATTCATGCGAGGAATTGAACACGAAACTGGGAACAGACACGTAATTATACAGGGTCTAATAAGAATGCACTGAAAAGCCGTCTAAATTAAGTGTAAGCTAGGAGAATAAGGTGATAAAAAGCATGGACTCACCTAAATGCATCTCGTAGAAGAGCACATTCATTTTCCAAGAACATGGGAGCTTCCATGCATTCCATTGCCCAAGCATGAAGGCACAAACGCACACATGCATCATATGCAATGACACCATGCCATGGCCCTAGAGCACTGATATTGGTTTATGGCACATAAAGTCAATAAATTTTAGATGGCAGAAACAAAGGTTAAACTTAAAAACCAAGTACAATTATACCTTGCATAATATGTTGGGAGCCGAGCTGGGCATGATGGCGCGGCAGCTTCGGAACTAGTTGTAGTTCTGTGAACAGAGATTGACATAAGTTGGTCCGGTTACCGAAACTAAAACATACTTATGTGACAAACTGTATGACTGAGAAATGTAAAATAGCAGCATGCTTCAAGTACTTAAGTTTGTGAAACAAAAAGTTTCATGCTTCTTTCCAACATAAGCACAGATGCATGCCATTGTTTCCAAAGAGGACTGCAGTAATATGCATACCTTGCAAACTGTTCAAGATTCCCATTTCCAGTAAGGCCATCCTGCTTTTTACCAGGGGTTGTTTTGAATTCAGATGGAGAAGTAGCATGCGGTGTCCTATGCACTCTAGTAGGACTTTTCTCATCATCCGGTTTAATTTCCTGAGTTGCACCACAAAAGGGTGGTGCACTGGGAACATCGTCATCAGGAAAATTTTTACTCTGCAGGTTTGTGGAACGCAAATTCTGCAAAATGGACACGTTCAGAAAGAGTATCAGTGAGGTAGTACACCATTTGGATACCTTAAAAGTTATGCTGCAATGCTGGTCTGTTCGATAGAAAGTCCCTCGATACTTGAATAAAACTTTTGTCTTACCAATTTTAGCCTTACCAACCTTTTTTAGTAGGGGTGAATAAAAGGAAATGTTATCCAACAGTCATTAACTAACAATGATTTAGTCAGCATAACTATAGAATCTCAAGTAGGAGTGTCAAACAACAATCCAGATACAATTAAAGATAGCTTGCTGTCTTGGATGTCAAACAACAATCCAGATACAATTAAAGATATAAATTCACAGACCTTCTCAGCGTTATTATGAGGCAACCCACTCTTGATGCTTCCTCCTGCTTGTGAAGTAGAAAACTCTGAGCTTGCAGCCGAATCAGATGACTCGTCCTCCGTATAACCATTCTGCGCGACTGGATACTTGCTCGCTCCCCTCACCAATCTCTCTGCCGCAGGTTTCTGCCTCCCCACAACAGTGTCCATGGAGGAACTGACGTCTGAGTAAGCATAATCACTCCCATACCTATGAGCAGCAGCACTGGGAACCCTATCATCTTGCGGTGACGAATCCAGCGAGTACCTGCGTCCATAAACTCCATCTTCTGAATCAGTGGTTCTGTCATTATCAGAAGCAGACCCACTCTCATCCCCATCAGCTGGAATTGTCCGAACCGGTAAGGCATTGGAGGGCAAGTGTCCACTTCTAAATTTAGATGGAGGGGGGAGTCCAAACCCCCTGCCGCCACTACCACTGCGAATGTGCATAATCGGATCAATCCTAGGCCGCAAATTAGAACCCGAAAGTGGAACTTGCTCCTTCTGATTAAGCAACAAAACCCATAAATCCAAATGTCAGAATTCAGAACAAAATTTTATGACTTTGAAGCACACATGCAATATTAACACAAACCCAGATCCTAAATTCCCAAACACACTACAACAAGAAGCAGCATTCACTCAAACAACGGCATAAATCAAACTCTACTTTATTATTTATTTATTTTTACTTTTTTTTTTTGAAAAAAAAAGGGAAAGAGGGTAAGGATACTTTATTATTTATTTATTTTTACTTAAAAATAAATAAATAAATAAAAATAAAAATAAAAAAAGAAAGAGGGTAATGATTTATCTTCACAAACCTCTCTGTCTCTAACCCAACGGAGGGCGCTCATATCAAGTCCTTCAGTGAACATATCCCTTCTGGGTTCTTCCTTTACCTGATTCAAAACCCACAAACCAAAAATCAAAATAAAAAATCAAC
The DNA here is from genome assembly GCA_015708375.1 of Cydonia oblonga. Classification (NCBI taxonomy): domain Eukaryota; kingdom Viridiplantae; phylum Streptophyta; class Magnoliopsida; order Rosales; family Rosaceae; genus Cydonia; species Cydonia oblonga. The sequence goes on along the minus strand of JADOBS010302859.1, from coordinate 2,620 downwards.
TTTTTTTTCTCCAGAATCTTCCCACCACGCACAAACAACTTACATATGGCAATGCAGAAAACCCAAATGAGAGTGAGGGATTTCAGAGAAGAAGAAGTAAAATCAGCGAGATTTTGGAGGAGAAAAGTGCTTCTGCAAAAAGCTATTTCAGAAGACGTGCTTGTTTAATGATCTCGCCGTTTCTTCTGGGTGTGGAAATTTGTCACTCACATCTCACACTGTGAACTATATTCTGACTTCTTTCTTTCTACTTTCTTTTCTTAATTAATTTAGGATTTTCATAAATCCCAACAAATCTCGTACGTGGTCGACTCGGCAAGAATATTTTGGATTTGGAAGCCAAAACGGCGACCTAGAAGGAAATAAATTGGATTGTGTAATTAATCAATCTTCACCAAAAAAGGTTATTTATTAAATTAATTAAATGTTTTAACGTTAGATTATTAATGGAAAATAAAATGCTTTTCCGACGAATCCGTCAACAAAGTAACGGGTAGTCGACGTGGCAGAGCGGAGCTTTTGGCTTTCAGCTTTTTTTGAATTATTTATATCCAGCTGAGAAAAATAATAATAATGTTCTTAAACTCGGGACACTCTTTTTTGGTCTAATTTCGCGCTAAACCAGATTGTTTTCCACTCACATGGATTGGTGCTGCGGTGGGGTCCCACATGCCATACTTTTCTTCTTTTGTAATTTTTTTTTAATTTTATTTTTATCGAGAAAAGAAAAATTCAGAACTATTATAAATTAAGGGTTGGAAGTTTTGAACGTGGGACACGTAAGCGAAAATTCAATACATTGTTCTACAGGATATTAGACCGCATGCAAATCCTTTGTAACTTATTGGCAATGAAAATACCTATTTTTTAGGTGAAATCATTTTTTCTAAATGTTAAATTACATTTCGACTAGCCTTCATGCACGCGCAAAAATGTATTTTTTGAATTACTGCGTGCTACGTGCAACTTACACGTTTTAGATGAATAATATTAGACCATGATAGATGAAATCCCTCATAAATCAATCAAAGCAACTAAATTCACATAATAAAATCGATCTTTCAATTTCGATCTACATTTGATTGAATTTACATTAAGAATAGAGAAAATAATATTTAATAAATAATTGATTGAATCACATTATTGCTAACCCCTTGTGAGGTACTAATTATAAATTAAAAAATTTTAAAAAAAAACACTATACATGAAAAAGTTAAATATTAAAAACACTGTTTATATAACGAAAATACCCCTGCCATATTTGATGTATTATTTTGGACTGCTTTTGAAGTCTTTTGTTTCAAGGGCATTTTTGTTCACTTTCTTTTTATTGAGTTTTAACGAAAAACCCGCGGTACTGTTCACTTTAACGAAAAACCATATTTTTACACTAAAAAGTTAAACCTGATATTATTCACTTTATCTTTTATTTTATCCTTATCATTAAAACTTAAAATTTTCAAACTTTTTTCATTAGGTTTACTTTTTTTTATGAAGCTAGTGATCCCAAAAACCACTGGCTTTATACATAGAAGATATGCATGACAAGATATTTTTGTAATTTTAATATTTTTTATACATACATTGTGATTGTGATTTTGCAGCATGCAGCTAAACAAAAATTATGTTAATCGTAACGGATATAGGCTTAGTCAAGTTAACTATAACAACATGAATAAGTTAGTGGTATAGTGAAATCAAATTGTCTTCTAGCCCTCCTCACATCGACAATCTCCCACCTTTTTTCCTCCCTTCCCCTCGAACCCAATTAACCATATTTTTTTTTCTATCAAACGATAGTTTTGTTTGATTAAATGTTAAATTAGAGAGTCGAAGGAGTTCGAACCACGCCGTGAGAGTAACACTTCTCTTCACCATTGTGATAGAGGATCACTTACCATAATTTATGTAATTATGTTTGAATCTTTCTCTCTGTCATTAGATAAATTTCATATAGAATACCTCTAACATAAAAAGAATTTGTAATTTTATTAAATTACTTTTGTGTATGTAACTGTAATTTACTATTTAAGCAGATGACCCACTTCACTTGTCCTGTTTTGGGTAAACTGTTGAGTCATTGGTGGGGTTTTGGGCACTACTTTAATTTGAAACAAAAAATGCACAGTTTATAATTCCACTTGAGATTGGAATTGACCAACCCAGTGCTTATTAACTAAATCTACTAGATTAGTGGTGGCTTAGTGCCTCAGCCCATAAGTTATTTCTGCACTGGTGGGAGCCACCGGCCACATGCGAACTGTTAACAAAACATCCTCAAAGACTTTCAATTCCTCTCTGTCTCCTTTGTCTGACATTGTACGCACATGAGCTGTACACATCTAGAAGCGTAACCCTAAAACTCACTCTCCAACCAAATATTTTGCAATTTTCCCTGTACTAAAACATAAAAACGGATACGGCGATATGAAACAACGTCAACAAATTTTGAAGAAATATTATCACGTGAATGAGCCATGACGTAATAGTAAATTGTATCTAATATCCCTTTTAATGTACTTTTCGTATCACATGAAGCAACAACATAATTTTAGCTCTTAAGTCAAACAGTATGCTAAATTAGAGTAAGTGTCTCCAAAAAGTGGATATGTTTGAGTTT
>JADOBS010302858.1:0-15573 GCA_015708375.1 Cydonia oblonga | reverse complement strand
TCCCCCCTCCCTGACCTCCACCTCCCTCTCCTCCACTCTCTTCCCCTCCCCTTCCATTCCAAAAACCCACCCCATCCCCACCTCTGCCATCGTACTTCTAAAGGGTCGGCTCCGCTGCCCTCACTTCCTGACATCTTCTTCCTCCGTTCCAATCTCTGCAAACCCTAATTTCAATTCTCCAATTTCCCCTACTTCTCCACCCAATCCCTAATTCGTTTCCCAAATGCAGCCCCTCTCGTTCTCCAAATCTATGAGATTCGAAAAATGGATGAGCTCAAAGTCGTTGTGTCTGAGCTCGAGCGGTCGTGGGAGGTTGTCGAGAAAGCTCCAAACTTGTTCTTTGTCAGCGCCGACGAGCAAGTCAAGGTCTTGGTGGATAGGTTTCAGAAGCTTGGAGCTTATAGATGGAGGATTTAGAAGAGTTGAGGAATTGGGTGATGGGTTTAAGGGTAAGGGGAAATTGGGAAGTGGGTCGTTCGATTTAGAGGAATCAGATGGGGAGGGTTTGAAATGGGTTTCAGGGTTTCAGTTTGAGGTTTTTTTTATTTTTTATAATTAATTATTATTATTATTATTTTTTTTAAAATAGGATTAATATTATAATATTTTAATGTATAAAAAATTGTTTTTTTGCCACGTGACATAAATTTGGCAGTCACGTGGCACAAATGTGGCAGCCACGTCGGCTCTTAACGGATCGATAGATGAAAAATGTAACGGATGTATTATATTGAAATAAATTGTAACGTGAGGTATGAAAGTGAAATGTTTTGAAGATGTTGTATGAGGTTACAATAGACATCAAACCTGAGGTGGTAAAGTGTAATTTACCTTTAAAAGTATCAAATAATTCTCAATTATGGGATGTTTGCCATTTATTCTTTTTCCCTCTTCTATATATTTCAGTGGTGGGACTATCGTGCTGGACTCGCGAGTTTGGCTAGCAGGAAAGGATTTGGGGAAATCTAAGCCTAAGGATCAAATAATCTGGACTGTTCAAATTTGATCTAACAGTTACAAATAGGAAACTCATGTAAAAGTTATAATAATTGTAGCCGTTGGATCAAATTTCAACGGTTTGAATCATTTGATCATTAGGTTCAGATTTCTTAGATTCGGAAAGGATCTGGGTTCGGCTAGCAGCACTTCTCTTGGCAAGAAGCAACAATATACTTATGGTCAATTATATTTTACACTCTCAGATTTGAGAGAAATTGTAATCTTATATAACATTTTTAAAACATTCAATTTTATATATTATTTGTTGTTTTATTTTAATGTCACGTAATTGTTAATCAATCTGTTCGCTTTTTCGTTAAGAATTGATTTGGCAAATAAATAAACACACATCTTTTGCTGACATGGATGACAAATTTGCACCATGTGAATAAACTCAAATAAAAAAGAATTAATTAATAAACCCTCCCCCAGTTCAGCACACCGCCGTTCTTCCTCCTCCCCGTCCCACCATCGCCACCTTCGTCCCTGTCTTCAGCCACGCCGACCCGACCCTCCCCCATCCCTTTCTCCAGGCAAGCTTAAAGCAACAAAGTAATACAAAAACCATAAACCTTTCCCCAAAGTTTCACGCCCTGCCGCTTTCAACCTCTGAACCACTTCAATTTCACAAGTTGCGACGCCTTGCAAGCATCGAGCTTCGCAAATGCCACCCAGTTCCATTGCAGCTCCGCCACAATGAACGTCCGAGCCCGCAGCGGAAAATGGACTCCCGCAACAAACTGCTCCGTGTTCGCGTACCCCCATCATGTTGACATCGGCGGTCGGCCCCGTGATGTTGTAGCTCCCGAGACCGTCAAATACTTTGAATCGGAGACTGCTCCTCCGCTACTACACGGAATAAAATTACTAATTTAGCCCACAAACGGCCGTACTTTCCGATAATTTATAGTTATAGCCAACTTTTAATCTCAAATTCATAAGTGTCAAGTTTTTATTAGAACTTTCAAATATAACACAAACTCACATCAATTGACTAAGAGTACTGTTAGAGAGACTAAATTTATAGATTAAATTTTGTAAATTAAATAATATGGAAGTTAATGATTGAATTTTACTTAAACGTTAATGAACGTGCACATTTCTTATTTTTGACACAACATTTAATTTGTAAATTTAATCTATAAATTTAGAGTGCTACTAAGCCCATCCCATTATCTTATTTTTCACCCACATTTTAATAAAAATATTAATGACATGTTTATCCTTTAGAAAAAAACTTTTAAATCCCTACCCATTTCTCTCCACCACTGTCTCTCTTCCCCGTTCTTCTCTCTTTCATTTTCTCTCTCCATCCAAGAGAAAGATCCAGTTTTTCCAGCGGCGGAAGAAGTTCACGAATTTGCCGCAGCCATCATTTCTCATTGGTTTCTATGATTTGTAGGGCTTCAATTCCAAATATGTTAATCAGTTTGTAGTGTTTTCCAATAATTTTTTAACTTTTCGATGTTTTAATGCAATTTTGAATTGCATCTTTAATTTGATAGCTTCCAGCTCATTTGAATCAAATCTCATCTTTAATTTTTTTTTTTTTACCATTTCAGATATTTTTACTTTCACTTTTTGGATTTACTTCTTTCAATTCGAATGAAATTAGTTGAATTGAGGAGGCAGATCTCTTGCTCTCTGCAACTCTCCAATAAAACCAATGACTGTGGCTTTCAAGGTTGTAAATTTTCACCAGATAAATTTCTGGGTTTGTTCAGTTTGTACTGTTAGAGATTTGCAATCTTGATTTTGGTGTAAAGTTAGTTCAGGGGAAGGGATTGGTGATGGAAACAGAACATTGGAGGTGTGGTGATATAAAGGTTATTTTAGGAATAATAGTGGGTGGGAAAGTAAGATTTAAATTTTTAAAATTTTTATGGTGGTGGGATAATAAGGTGGTTAAAAAAAATAAGATAATGAGATGAGTTTAACAACACTCTAAATTTAAATTTTCTAGCCTTACTCATTGACTAATCTACCCTCAAAATTAAAAACAACATTTTTTCTTTTTTAATTTTATTTTTTATGGAAGTTATAAACACCATATGCAGATGAGATTTTTTCTGTCCCTTAATTCTTTCGTGTTCTTTCATCTTTAGGGTTTTGGTTATCCAATATCCAATCCAATAAGTTGAAAGAACGAAAAGACATTCAGCAAATTAAGTTGTCTAATTCATTTATTAATTAACGAACACCTACAACTGAAGTGCATATTCTTAATAATTAATTAACATACATTCTGGAAATTTCATAACATACAACTTCTGCATATTTTCAAATGAATTTATCAAGTCTTTGTTTGGATGGAAATCTCCAGTACACGGTTTAATGGCATTTTGTGTATATATGCGTACATATATTTATAATCTTAATTTGGGGCACACGCACTTTTGGATTGATCTAATCGTGAAGTGATAACGTGTCTAATGGTTGTTTCCATAGATCCCTACAAAAACTCCATTGCTGCTCTCTCCGCAAAGAACCGATTACAGCTCCATCTCCTTCCGTTGAAGAAAAACACAAATACCAGCAATTTTAAATGACAAACATTCAACGAAATTAGAGAATTGAACACAAACCCAGTTCGAATTTTTACTGAAATGGACATCTCAGTGATGAGAGAGAGAGAGAGCTTGGGGGCGGACCTGCGGTTTTTGTAATGGAGTCTAAGCTGAGTAACGTCAGGTCAAGGTGGGAGATTGACCGGGTTGAGTAGTAGGATGTAATTCCAGATCTAAACCCGGGAAAAATGAATCGGCGGCTGGAGAAGAAGATTGGATTGGAAGAAGGTTGCTGAAGAAAAAGATGGGAGAAGAAAATGTGGGTTCTTGCATATTTTTAATTTTATATTTAAATTTATTTTTTATTATTGAAATATTTTTCACAAATTAGAAAGTTTCATCCTCGTCATAAAAAATGTGAACCTTATATTTGATATGTTATCACTTCACGATCAGCTTAATCGAATTTTTAACGGATGTATGAAATTGTAAGTTTATGGTTATATTATAATATTTTAAAGATGATGAATGAGGTTGCAATGCACCACACTTGAGAGTGCGAATTGTAATTTACCCATACACTTAATTAACTTTTGGCTTTGCATGGAATTTGTTGCGCGCAGATTGAAAATTTAAATTGCAAGTAGTTATTATATATTTTGCTCTTCCTCCTTCAGATAAATATATCAGCTTCTTACTAGTGACATTAAGGGCCACAAATATCTGAAGTCAATGTCCACTCTATGAATGTAGCTTTTATTAAACATTTGTAGCCAATTCCATGTTATCATCTTTTTCTGATTCAGATGGAAGTTGATCCTTGCTTTTTCCCCATAGAACCATATAGAGGCCAATCACAATGACCATTGCTCCAATTACTCTGCAAAAATAAACAAGATCCCTTGTTAGCCCTTGTTTGCACATAAATAAGATTACAAAGTTTTAATCAAAATATAGAACTGGATGGGCCAATAACCAGACAATGAGCATTAAACTGTGATTTATATACTGCTTAATTATTGTATATTTAGCGTCCCTTGATACTATTTTTTTTAGGAAGTTTAACGCAGTTCCATTTGTATACATATCTCCATTTTCATTTTCGGTATTTTTTTAGAAGCTAAATAAATCCAAGGTGCATGTTCCTGCATTTAGTAGATAAGAGAGGTTGATGCAAATTTACCTTCCCATGTACGTGATCTCAGCTAATATGAAGGAGCTCATAACGGCTACAATAATCATACTTAGAGGACTAAAAGCAGTCACAAAAACAGGTCCTCTTTCCTTCATTACCACTCCCTGAATGTAATAAGCGATCCCTGAGCATATTATTCCCTGCATCAAAACATCTTCAGGCTGTAAATATATACACTAGTAAAGTATATGTATGTATATATACAAGAAGATTTTTAACCAGAAAATTTGGGATTGAGAAGTTCTTACACCGTAAACAGCAGCTAAAAGCTTAAAATCAAAGTGTATGGACCAAGCTATGGGGTTATTCCATTCGAAAGCTAGGGCCACCGCAGTTCCTTGAACCGTGCCCGTCAAGCATATCCAAGTTGCTAGGGTTAGCTCAGCAGGGTATGAATTTAGAGTAATCGCCTATAAAAAGCCGTAAATAGTATGACTATGAGGGTGATAATTATGTATTAATATAGCTAGCTACTTGGGAACCTGGTCAAGGTTGTTACTTGCATGTTATCCCAAGTAAAAATACCAACTAATTCTCAGTCTACTAATATTCTTTTTAATATCAGAAGAGGTTGCAAGTTCGAATATTCTCTCTTCGTTGATTTGAAATAAAAATAAAAAGTTGCATGAAATATTAGGGATTTACTTGGAGAATCACGAAACCAGCCCAGCAGAAACATCCAGCCGCAATCATGATAGCTCCCTTTATGGGATCTTGATGAACTGTGGAAACTGTACATTCTTGATGGATATTTCTTCTTGTCCACGGAAAATTCAACATGGGTCCATTGATTAGAGTCATAAGCATGGCTCCACCCACAGTCACTATGGTCCCCAATATCTTTGCCAGGCTATGCAGGCTTCTCAAGTTAATCTTCTCAAGCCTAGTCAAAGTAAATAATTTAAATTCACATTTTCATGAACCATGCAAAAAAATTAACACATTTTCATGAATACGTATAAATATATATACCTGAAAATCCAAGCCATTATGAATGCAAAAGCAGGAAGAACATTGCTCATGGCAGATGTAAAAGTTGCTGTTGTAAGCTTCATCCCGGTATAGAACAAGTTCTGGTCAATTACAGGCCTAATAATAATTAAGAGTAGAGATCACTCGCTTAGTTCGATTTTCCAATATGTTTAAACAGAAAAACAGCACTATTTTAATTTAAAAAATAAAAATTCAGACTTAGTAAGCTGAAAAATGTATGACATAGTGGTCACGGTACTTAACTCTAATAGGCCAAGTAACACAATCTTGGAGAAAATTGATAAGGTCATCCTTGGCCTTACTTTCCTGCAATAGAATCAAGTTCATTGGATTAGTTTTCTTCATCTCTCAACACGCCATATGAAAAAAAAATAAAAATAGATTACGACATACAGGAGGGTGACAGAGAGATGCACCTATCGAAGATAATGGCAAAAGGAGCTATAAAAACAGTGGCCACAGCATGCCGATAGACTACCAAGACATGCGGGCTCATCCCATGGTTTAGAGCAAACTTTGAAATTATGGCCATCCCTGCTAACCCAAATTGCATGAAGGTGACAGCCATGAACGGCATCGCCCGATTGAGCATCTGAGCCATGGACCCCTTATACATGTTGAGCTTGTTCTAAAAATAATAAGCGTCTGATGTGAAAAGTTAGCTAGTGACTGATGATCAGTGATGAGAAAAAATAGAGAAGAAGCTGCAGTTACTTATAGGCATGGTAAATTATGTGCGTCTCAATCTCGAATATTCTAGGGACTCCACTAAGGTGGGCTGAAATAGTGACACTCTGTGAACAGAACCCTCTTCATCAAATTAAGCATCAAAACCAGTAGTACCTCTTTTCCACACATCGAATATTATCCTGGATTATCATATGATTCATATCTGACTAAGTAAGCAGTAAATAAATCAGTATTTCAAGTGATTAGATCAAATTTTGGCTTAAACGTGCGTGACTATCATATCACAAAAGGGTATTGAGAGTAAGGGTTGCTGAGAATGGAGTTAACTTTAATTGCCAACTAAGGTAGGTCTTAGTGGTAGCTGTCTTTACTTGTTAGTGTTGAGAGCATATATGAATCTCATGTCGATGGGAGGAGGAACCTTATGTTAGCTTATAAGAGGTTTGGCTACTCTCCATATGATCAATTGGTTTTATGGTGAAACCCCAACTTTCTTCATGGTATCTGAGTAGGTTGTCTCATGTATGAACCCAATGACCACACGTGCTACACGTCACCCGATTTGTGTTATCCCCATGCTAGATTTGAAAATCCGCCACATGTGTTAGGAGTATCAATCCAACATCAATGGGTGGAGGGACTTGTATGGATTTATAAGAGGTTGGGGTATCAATCCCTCATCGATAGGAGGAGGGACTTTTTATGGACTTATAAGAGGTTGGACTACTCCCTATGTCCAATTGATTTTATGGTGAAGGATGTATATATCATGCTCACTACACGAATTTGAGAATAATGTATATTTATGATAAGTTTAATATCTAATTATTATAAACTCCATCTCGATAGCATTTTTGTTTGTAGGAACATTTTCACGTTGTAAAAGTATATTGTGTCCCTTGTTTTTTTGTCAAAATAAAGTTATATCTTAATCTTTCTTCTTCTTCTGTTTTCAACAGCTTGATCTTTCTTGATTAGTTGCACGCACATTGCTGAAATGACTTCAATGATGGGACCTTACCCTATGGGGTAAGATAAGAGAATCAAATTACAATTAGTTCGGTGAAAAGTAATAAGAACATCAAATTATGACGTTTGTACACTACATTATGCCTGTGGTTGCAAATTCTGACTTTGTTATTTTGCACTTATTTAGGAGTCCTTTAGATATATTTCTTTGTGGATAATTTATTTGATCAAGGTACTCTCTCCCTTTTTTATCTATCTTTTGATGACAGTGGCCATAAACTTTGAATCTATACACTTATAAATATAGTGGGAAAATATAGAAGTTTTGAGAGGTCTCATGCATGCATATGCAATTGGAGAATAATTATTGTCCAAAATCGAGCACAATGTGTCAATCAAAACATCATTCATTGGAAAACAGGGATGAATCCTATCACTGCTAGACTACCGAATCAGATATATATCAAATTGGACGATTGCCGCTTTTCTGAAGTAGTGACTATGTTCTGTTTCTTCTTAATTTTTCAGAGCTTAGAAGTTTATTTTTAATTAATTAACATATGCTTCTTTTTTACTCCAAAATAGCGTCGTAATTAAGGGTTCAGCTGCAATGCTACGCCTCATTTAGTAGCACAAAGTTTATATATAGTAGTAGTATAGTTGAAAAAGATTTTGGAGTCTTTTGATTTTAGTGCAAGAAAATAATTGAAAGAGAGTTTTGAGTTAGCCTTCGAACATGGGCAAAAGCCAATTGTGGAGCTTATCGTGCAAAAAATTAGTGGCTCTGGATTGGATTAAAGGGAAAGGGATCATTTTGGATTCCTTCCATCAAATCCACCGGAGTCACAAATCCGGACCCTTGAAATATGATACAACAATTAAAAACAGGGGGTCCTATTAAAAGTTATAATAACTTTAGCCGTTTGATCAAATTTCAAGAGCTCGGATTTGTGGCTCAAGTGAATTTGGTAGAAGAGATCCGAAGATGATCCCTTTTTGGATTAAAGTAACTGGAATAATAATATTTTACTTACTAGGCTTCATCAATTAGCTAAAATGCTATCCATCTCATACTTCCACATTTTTTACGTGTGCAATTTGATGATCAAAACTTTTAAAAACCCTAATTCTAAATTATTAGAATTAGAAACCACCAGGTCCCCATCATTATATATAGTAGCATATATAGTACTCGAACCAATGTCTCCTTGCCCATAGTTTAAGTTGGACTATTAGATTTTATTATATATATATATAAATATATAAGTGCTCTTCACTTAAAACCCCACGTCATGCAGCTTAAACCTTTTGCTTTAATCTAATCCACAATTAAGGAATAAAACCAGTTTCTGAAGCAAAAGTTACAACCAAAATATGTGCTAAGAAAATCCAAATTAACTGGCTAAGATTTGTACGTATTAGAAAACGCTAAAGCACTTCTTTAGTGCTTTTGGCTTGTGCTTTCTTTTCCTGCTTATCGAATGATATTCTAATTTTAATTGATACTAAAATAAAATGCTTTTGCCAACTCCACTATAGTTGCCTGCACTGCAAGCACATGCTGAATGCATGCACACGTATGCAAATACAAGTAAGAAATCTAGAGTTTTTAGATCGACTTCGATTTTTGACAGAAATTCTAACCCTATTTGTTCAACATCTTTCCCAGATTATGAAAGCCTAACGCACATGCTGGTATTTGTTCGGACAGCTACCAAATTTAGAGTCTGCGAACAAATGCTGCTAGATATTCTACCATTAAGGGTACAATTAGGACAGGTGACTGTCATTTCGAACTCCGGAGAAATACTTTACACATGAAACCTTTCACAATCTTTCGCTGTGTCACTTTCTCTCTCTTTTATCACATGGCAGCCAAGTGATGAGAAAAATAAAGAGAATAAAATGTCGCGTGATAACAAAAATGGAAAAAGAAGAGATATACAACAAGATAATTTAGTGTTAGTTTGATAACTATTTTGTTTTTTGGCTTTAGTTTTGATTTTTATGCTGGAGATATTGGAAAAATATGGGAGAAATGAGGAATTGAAAAGGATGAAGAGAGGAGGTTGGAGGGAGAAATGAAGAAGAATATAAAAACAAAATCCTGAAAGTAAAAACAACTTAAAATTGTCTAAAAACAAAATCTTGAAATTAAAAACAACTTAAATTGTCTTTTAATATTTGATCTTGATAAGAGCATAAGATGAATGGTTAGATGTATTGCCTTGTGTCAATAGATTAGTAGGTTTGCTATAAGGTAGTTAAGGTTGTTGAGAGTGTTGTGACTTGTGGTGTAAGCTTTGTTAGTTGGTAGGATACACTAAGGAAAAATATAAGAATTTTTTTTTCTTTCTTTCTCTCTAAAATTTCCATAATTGTTCTTCAATATTGTTGCAACCTATATTGTTGTTTTACATGGTATCATTCTCCTACCAAGCAACTATTGCTTGAAGGTTGATTCGATCTTGGTTACTTTTGCTTCTGCCGCTCAAGATCGTCCGGTTCTCGGAGCTTTAAAAGCTTTTTGAGATTTCTTCTTCTCGGTCGTGCACTCCAGGTGTTCGATCATATTTCTCATCAAGATTCTTCAAGAAAAGACTACAATGGTGACTGCTAATCAGTTGCAGATCTTGCAATCTCCAATCACATCTCTTATCCCTACAGTTTATACTTCTGTCACAGTAAAGCTGGATGATTCCAATTAAATTTCCAGATGCGGCTATTACTCGACGGACATGGAATCATGGGGTCCTTGGATGGTTCTTATTCATGTCTTGAGAGATTCACTACCATCAGTGCAGGGGATTCTAAAGTCAATTCTAGTGAATCTTCATCAAGAATTGAAACCGATGCATTCAAAGTCTAGGAAATGTATGATAGGGCTTTGATGCAACTCATTGGTACCACTCTTTCTCCAGCAATTGTGTCATGTGTTATTGGAATCACAAGTGCTCAAGAATTATGGGTTCGTCTCAAAGAACCGTTTTCGATTGTAACTCGAGCAACAATATTCCAAATGAAATCTGAGCTACAATTTATAAAGAAAGGCACTGATTCATATCTCATCATCTACAAAGGATTAAGGAGGCTCGAGACTTTTTGACAGCTGCAGGAATTCACTTTGAAGATGATATGGCCATCTTAACTCTTAATGGCTTACAAGTGGAGTACAACACTATGAGATTAATTATTCGAGGCAGGGAAAATGTTATCTCCATCAAAGATTTAAGATCTCAATTTCTTGCTGAATAAGCAATGGTGGAAAATAAGGTAGTAACTCAATTTATGTCTGCAATGGTTGCTAAGAACATTGAGTCTAGCTCCAAGACCTCAAAATTTCCATAAGATTTTTCTGGTAATCAAAACCAAGGGTATTCTGGCAATCAAAATCAAGGGCATTCTGGTAACCAAGGGTATGCCAGCAATCAGGGATATTCTAGCAATCAAGGGTTCTCTGGTGGGGGGAATTAAGCTAAATATTTGAAGAACAACTACAATAAGAACAAGGGCAAAGGTAAATTCAAATATAATTCTAATTTTCGATATGGAAACTCAAGAAACAATTACAACAATTCCTCTCCTAACATTCGTGGTACATCTCCATCAAATTCACCTTGTCAGATATGTGGCAAGTGGCTGATACATGCAGATTCAGAAATAATGACAATGCAGTGGTTGAAAGATGTCATATATGTGGAAAGAAGAATCATACTGCTCAATTTTGTCATTTCAGAAATGCAAATATCTCTAGGAATTCACCTCAGATGACTGCAATGCATGCTGCTTTTTCCACATCTGGTTCAACATCCAATGCTTCATCTTAACAAGTCTAGCTTACAGATTCAGGAGCAACAAATCACTTAACTGCTGACTTGCTACAGAGACAATACAAACTGCAAATGGTGTAGGTTTACCAATATGACATATTGGATCATCTATCATTCATACTCCTATGCAATCTCTGAAACTTAATTCAGTTTATATGTACCACAAATTACTCAGAACTTACTTTCAGTACATAGGATTTGCTTGGATAATAATTGCTGGATAATCTTTGATGCATTTAACTTTTGGATCCTAGACAAAGCCACATGGAGAATTCTGTATAAGGGACAATGCAGTAATGGCTTGTATCTAATTCCAATTTCAAGATATGTTGCAGTTCATCATCAAGCAATCAAAGCAGCTTTTCTTGTACAACAAGTAAATACAATTTTCTGGTATAGCAGGCTAGGTCACCCCTCAAATTCAATTTTCTCCACTATACATAGAAAATCTCATATTTCAATTCCTTCTAATGTATCACCTTCAATATGTCATTCATGTTTACTGAGAAAATTTAGCAAATTACCATTTCCTTCATCTATGTCTAAGTCTGTAGTCTCATTTGAAGTAGTTCATAGTGATGTGTGGGGCCTTGGTCCTTGTAATTCTATTGATGGATATAGATACTATGTGACATTCATTGATGAATACACTAGATATTGTTGGCTATTTCCATTACATAATAAAAGTGAAGTGTGTTCTTTGTTCGTTGGATTGTATCAGTTCATTTTTAATCACTTACAGTTTCAATTAAAACTTTACAAAGTGATAGGGGTGAGTACCTAAGTAAAACATTTCAATCATTTCTGTTAGACAAAAGAATCACCCATCAAACATCATGTCCTCATACTCCATAGCAGAATGGGTTGGTAAAAAGAAAACAGAGACACATTGTTGAAACCTCTATCACATTGTTATAAACAACTTCTTTACCAGCCAATTTTTGGTCTTTTGCCTGTCAAACTGCAATACACCTTATAAATAGGATGCCATCTCCAACTTTAAACAATCAATCACCATTTGAAGGTTTACTTCATTAAATTCCTGAAATACAACATCTTACAATATTTGGTTGTTCATGCTTTTCATTATTGAAACCTTATAACAGCACAAAATTGCAACAAAAAACAACAAAATATCTTTTTCTGGGGTATGCATCTAAGTATAAAGGATACATATGTTTTGAAGTTAGTTCTATAACATCTCACATCGCCCAAGGGAGTAGATCCTCTAAGCCTTATATGTACATTCCCACCTTCAATTAGCACGAGGCCTTTTGGGAGCTCACTGGCTTCGGGTTCCATCGGAACTCCGAAGTTAAGCGAGTTTGCGTGAGTGCAATCCCAAAATGGGTGACCCACTGGGAAGTTGCTTATGAGTTCCTAGAAACAAAACCGTGAGGGCGTGGTCGGGGCCCAAAGCGGACAATATCGTGCTACGGTGGAGTCGAGCCTGGGATGTGGTGGTAGCCCGGGCCGGGATGTGACAATTTGGTATCATAGCTAATCCTTGGCCGGAAGTGTGCCAACGAGGACGCCGGGCCCTTAAAGGGGGGTGGATTGTAACATCCCACATCGCCCAAGGGAATGGATCGTCTAAGCCTTATATGTACATTCCCACCTCCAATTAGCATGAGGCTTTTTGGGAGCTCATTGGCTTCGGGTTCCATCGGAACTTTGAAGTTAAGCGAGTTCGCGCGAGAGCAATCCCAGGATGGGTGACCCACTGGGAAGTTGCTCATGAGTTCCCAGAAACAAAACCATAAGGGCGTGGCCGGGGCCCAAAACGGACAAGATTGTGCTACGGTGAGGTCGAGCCTGGGATGTGGTGGCGGCCCGGGCCGGGATGTGACAAGTTCAAAGAGGGTTTATATTTCCAAACATGTAATATTTGATGAGTGTGAATTTCCATGTTATTCCCAGTCACAAAAACAATATGTCACTTTATCCAGTCTCCTATTAAGAACATAAACACAACCAGTGCCTATCACAAGTGAAAACATTGTTATGTCATCACCATCACTACATTCCAATCCTAAAATTAGATATGCTAGTGCCAGTGACTTCTCTCAAAAGTCCATCAAATGCTGCTATAGAAGTTGAAGTCTCAAATCAACTCATTACTAGCACTTCATCTCAGTCTATTTCTTCTACAATCCATGTGGTTCCTGAATTTCAACTAGAAAGTCTGCAAATGGGGTTCTCCCTATTCCTCTACTGAATATGCATCATATGCAAACAAGGTCAAAATTTGACATTTCAAAGAAGGTTTTTCTGGCTATGGCTTCTAATAATGCAAAAATTGATCTGTCTCAAATTAAACCAGTGTTATATAAATCTGCTCTTAAATCTCCAGTGTGGTATAAAGCAATAAAAGAGGAAATACAAGCATTGCATTCTTAGAATACTTGATCTCTAGTCACTCTACCCTAAAACAAGAATCTTGTGGGATGTAAATGGGGTTTCAAGATTAAAAGACATGTAGATGGAACAATTTCTAGATACAAGGCTAGGCTTGTGGCAAATGGGTTCAATCAAGAGGCATGTATAGATTATGGAGAAACATTCAGTCATGTGGTTGAGCTAACTACAGTGAGATTAGTTCTTGCACTAGCAACACACTTTGGTTGGCCCCTAAGGCAACTAGATGTAAAAAAATGCATTTCTGCATGGAATATTACAAGAGGAGGTATATATGGCACAACCTCCTGGTTTTGTGCATTCATTACATTCTACCTTAGTGTGTAAACTTTACAAGTCCCTATATGGCTTAAAACAAGCCTCAATGGCTTGGAATGAAAGATTTACCAGTTTCTTGCCTTCATTGGGATTTCAATCCACTTAAGCAGATACATCATTGTCTGTAAAGCATGTTAGCTCTGAAATGGTGATTCTCTTACTCTATGTAGATGATATAATCATCACAAGTAGTGCAGTTGATACAATTAGTGAGGTGATTACTCAATTAGCCAAGGAATTTAATATCAACGATTTGGGCAGTCTTCATTACTTCATTAATATTCAAATTACAAACACTGCAGAAGGTTTATTTCTCTCTCAAAGTAAATATGTCAATGATTTGCAGACAAAAACAGAAATACATCAAGCTAAACTCTGTGCTACACCTTGCTTGCCTTATAACAAACTACTTAAAGATGGTGGCATACTATTTGACAATCCAGAATTGTACAGAAGCATTGTAGGGGCTCTTCAATACCTTACTTTTACTAGGCCTGATATTGCATTCTCTATGCATCAAGTCTATTAATTCATGCACTGTCCAATTGAGTCACATTACTTGGCTGTGAAAATATACTTAGATACCTCAAAGGTACCTAGAGTTATGGGATTCAACATGTCAAAGAAGGATTCGATTTAAATGCATTCAGTGATGGTGACTGAGCTGGAGATCCCAATGATAGAAGATCTACAACTGGATTGGTTGTTTTTTTGGGATTCAATCCTATTTATTGGTTTTCTAAGAAACAAAATACAATTTCTCGTTCATCTACTGAGGCTGAATATCAAGCTATTGCGTCAACAACTGCTGAGATCGATTGGATAAGACACTTACTTTTGTTTTTTGCATATTACAGCTCTACTTCCTTCCACAATGTTCTGTGATAACTTGTCAGCTATTGCACTCACATGTAATCCAGTGATGCATCAAATGACAAAGCACATCGAGATTGATGTACATTTTTTGCGTGATAGGGTAGCCAAACAACTGATTCAAATGCAGTTTGTATCTTCAAATGAACAGTTTGCTGATATACTGACCAAAGGGTTATTTGTACCACTATTTTACACTCATTGTTGCAATCTCATACTCATTGATCCACTCCTTAATTTTGAGGAATGATGATAAGAGTATAAGATGAATGGTTAGATGTATTGCCATCTGTCAATATATCAGTAGGTTTGTTTTAAGGTAGTTAAGGTTGTTTAGAGTGTTGTGACTTGTGGTGTAAGCTTTGTTAGTTAGTAGGATATATAACAGATTGTATGGATTGTAATACACTCAGGAAAAATATATGAACTTATTTCTTCTTTCTCTAAAGCATCTGTAGATGTTCTTCAATATTGCTGCAACCTATATTGTTACTTTAGAGATCTTTCATTTTGTCACTCCTTACGAATTTGTTCTATGTGCCAGCATTCCTTCAAACACCTTTGCCCTCGTTGTTTCTTTCTCCTACATAATATACATAAACCGGGAATATAGTTTTGCATAGAAACATTAAATAACTATTATTTAATTCAACGTGTTTGTACCATATTTGGGCCTCGTGTATTTGGGCCTTGGGCCTCGTATTTGGGCCTTGGGCCTCGTACTTGGGCCTTGGGCCTAAAGCCCACAACAAATGTAAAGGAGGAGGAGCCCTTATTCTAT
>JADOBS010302857.1:0-15571 GCA_015708375.1 Cydonia oblonga | reverse complement strand
ATATAAATAATACGGTCATTAGTCCGATACTGCACCAAACGTTCGACTAATATAGTCAGTACTATCCGGTGACTATTTATCCTATCCGACAGAAATAGTCAGTACAGTCCGAGCTGCCAAACGAGGCATTGTACTAGCTGTATCAAAATCCATAATTCAAATCTAAACAAGCAGAAATTTTGTTTCTATAGAAGCGATATTGTGAGATGACAGATTTAATTATAGAAACTCACATACAAAATTAAACGTTATTTACTCCCTTTTTTTGGTCAATTGAGATTCTCAGTAACACGATAGATAAGGCAAAAGAAAATAATAACAGAGCAATGCAATGTTACATACAAGGACACCAAAAGAAAGGTAGGTGGAGTTAAGCTCTGCCTAACCTTGATTTACATTTTCCGGTGAACATGATAGCCCGTCCCATGACAAAACCAAAACCAAAGAGGGAGGAGGCTACGAGGCCAACCGTTGACGGCACGCCGTCTTGATACCCAGAGTAGCAGCTTCATGTGCTGCTTTGTTCGCTTCTCTGTGAATTCAGTTTCACCGAACCGGAGCGAAAGATGAAGATAACCTTTCAAATCTCCTCCATGATGGGGTAAATTCTCCTCATGCTTCTAATTGACTTCTTCATGATAAGGGGATTCACTACACTGAACACTGTACCCTAAATGCAATTTCGGTTAATTTTTAAGCAAAACTTGCTATGCAATAAGAGTTACTGGGGAATCTGAACATAGAAAATCGTTTATATCCTTTCAAATTCTTTTCTTTGAAAGCATTCCTGTTCGTGGTGTTCCAGTTTTAGTTTTAGCTTTCATGCTTCTGTTAGGTTTTGGGATTTCATTTCACGCACAAAAAGTACTGTTGTACCAAACAAAATGATTTGACCAAAGAAATGCAGATTTTCATTTCAATATTTGAACCAAATTCTACAGTATGTACACAGATCAAAACTATCACATGAACAAATCAACAATCTGTTCGAACTCTAAGAACTTCTTGACCTAATATAACTCGATCGTGAAATCCGCCTTAGTAACGATACGAGTTACTTGGATGCTTGCCTGTGCAGTGATGAACCGTGAGGATTGAAGATGGAAGCCACAGAGTTGGCTAATCCCACCACGATCCCCATCTTCACCTGACCCCTCTTCGGACTTGGCCGGCCGGAAAATCTCCTCGACAAATCTCCGCCGTTCATCATCGTTCTCCCGGCGCTAGCAGTGGCTACGGAACCTTCCATCTTATCTAGCTCTTCTTCTTGTATAAAACCCTCTGAAATCTATATGTTTTTGTGAAGTTTTGATGCAAAATACAACACAACTTGGTCTTGCTCGATGCTCTTTCCAGCGCCCGCAGCTTTCTTTTATACCACTCAGTTGGTTCACCATAATGACCATACTGCCCATTCGTCAGATCAATATACCAAGTTGCGGATGGGTACTCCAGTCATTTCCTTGCTTATGGGCACACTTAATTGTGGTGGGTGCTGCTGCATATTGATCACGTGGGTAATTTAGTTTTTTGTTGGTCAAGGGAGGCAGCATTCAACCAGACCAGACGCACAAGCAATCATGTCGCACTGTTTGGAATCTTGTCATTTGTTTAAAAATTATTTTAACCCACTATTTCTTGTTTAATGTTAATAATTAATGATATATCGAATATTTTTACTCACTACATTCAAATGATAATAATACTTATAATCTTATTTATAACCGTTGTATGAGTTTAAATTTTAAGATTTATCTGAACTCAATGATACTCTGTTTAGAAAAGAAACAAAGCTCAAAGTGAGCAAGCTAGAAAATAGAAAAGTTGGAGGGAGTTGTGGACCGGATATTTGGTCTAAGCTTGAATTATAATGGATGAATATATCTTGGAAGAATTTTAGAAACAAAAATTGGATCGAGCTGCTGGACTTATTCAACTCTTTATTTTGTTCATGTAATAACTCTTGTGATATGTGTTGTGTCACATGATACCAGGCTAATATAAAGTGAGCTGACTAAAGAGTGAAAATTGTGTTGGTCTAGAGTAAGTTTAGCCATCTGCGTGGTTCTTCCAGGCTCAACTTAATTTATGATTCATCTTCTTAGCACTACGTAATCGATGATGATATTTCACTTTGTTAGATAACATAAGCAATGATGGAATGTGTCTCACCCAGGCTAGGACAAATGGAAATAATAATCTCCACTACTTACGATAAATTATTGTGAAGTTGACATGTTCATTTAATTCAAATTTCAAAGTTCAAAGAACTTGGGACCTTTAGCTTTCACTTTTGTTCTAAGATACTAGCCTTCATCCAAACGCTTTATATTTTTTAAATTATGACGAGTTTGGTGTGATTTATACGTTTTAAATGTATTTAGTGTAAATTGATAAAAGAAAAGTTAAATATTTGAAGTAAATAAATAATTTTAGATCATGCTAAAAGAAAGCCCTCCTAAACCAATTAAAGCAGTTGAATTCACATAATAAAATCGATTTCTATAGAATTTACATTAAGAATAGAGAAAATAATATTTAATAAATAATTGATTGAATCACATTATTACTAGCCCATTATGAGGCTAAGCCAACCCCCCCTCCAGCTTAGTGTAGATAATATCATTTGTTAAAAAAAATCATTGACAAATAATTTAATCACATTACTATCCGCGTAGGAAATATTTTTTTTGTAACCGGTATTACAAGTCTCTTAAGAGTTTTAAACGTGTTTAAAAATAGAGAAAATAATATTTAATAAACAATTGATTGAATCACATTATTACTAGCCAATTGTGAGGCTAAGCCCATCCCTTCCTCTTAATGTAGATAATATCGTTTGTTAAAAAAAATCATTTGACAACTAATTTAATCACATTATTATCCTCGAAAGACATTTTTTTTAACTAACATTACATGCTTCTTAAGATGTTTTGAACGTGTTTAAAAATAGATAAACTGAATCCTATTATGAGACACTAATATTTTTTTAAAATAATTATTACAAAAAAAACTGTTAAAATGACGAAAATGCTCTTATCTTATTTGATGCCTTATTTTGGGATGCCTTCAAAGTTTTTTGTCTTGGAAGTATTTTTGTCTAAATATTTTTTTGTTGAAGCTTGATGACACCAAAATCACTATTCACTTTTCTATTAGCTTTTTTATATATAGATATAAGAAGAATAGGGGACAAGAGCAAATAGAAAAATAAAAAACAAATTCATTTTCTATATAAAGATGAAATCGATTGATTGCACCATTTATGCACCATGAAGCCCAAATTCAATTATGATATTGGGCTCAATCTAATTATATTGTAAATGCCTCTACCACCCCAAAAGAACAAATGGCGGCAGCCCAAAAGTCAAAATATATGTGAATTGCTATGTGGGCTGGCTGCCCCATGATTTTTGCCAAAACTTCATCGATTACTTAGGGGATCAATCAACATGTTACAACAATATCACATATTGATCATATCTCTATAAAAATAAGAGTTTAAATATCTTAATCTGACTCCAACTAATAATGAGGCATTTTGTGATAAAACTCTACATCTGTCCCACAATGCCGACGGTAATTATCTAAAAATAAAAATAATTTTTAAACGATAATAGAGAGAATAAAGTGCAAGTGTAGATGCGATGCGAGAATGCAATCATCAACAAAACCAGGTCAAATTTATCTCCAAACAAGAGAATCGAACTACGTCATGCTATTGAAACGCTGAAGTAATGACAATCATCAACAAAACCAGGTCAAATTTATCTCCAAAACAAGATAATCGAACTACGTCATGCTATTGAAACGCTGAAGTAATGACAAGTTGAGGCTGCCGTCCAGTTCAAAACTTCAAAACTTGAGCCCCAAGAATCTAAAAGCACTACTACACACAACAGGTTAAGAAAAATTTCGTCAAGATTTCAACACCAATCATGCTGCTGTGAATGATTTGCTGCTACTAGATTATTGCCAATTCGACCATCGTGGGAGAGAATTTGGGCATCTAATGCCTTTCTGCTTTCAAAATTTCAAAAAAAGTAGGCAGTGTGTTGCACTGGCCACTAAAGTCGCACACTTCGCCTATTGATATATGAGATAATGGTCTCTTTTAGCCGAAATGATATTTGAGATTGACATAATTTTTCACTTTAGTCATTGACAATAAAAATCAATAGAAGTGGTTCTTGAGTCGGCGAGTAAGACATATACAGTAAACACTACTAGAAATCATGAAGTTGATGATTGTAATATGGGCCCTTCCACTAATTAAGATAAACACCAAGTGTTCTTGTATCAGAAATATGAACGTAATTACTGAAAAGTAATGAAAAAGAATCCAGTTGCTTCATGTCATGATCTATCAAATATGGTGCGGATTCGTGGCACCACTTTTATCGCACAACTTTTTATATACGTTTTTGTTGGAACCCGCTTTATAATTATTTCAATCATTTAGATTATCTATTTTTTAGGATATCGTTCATAGATCATTTTTGCAAACACTTAAACAAATTGAAAACTATTAAGACATTCATTTGTAGTGAAAAATGATTCTAACAGTCATATAGTTTCAGATTTGAGTGAATTTTGGTAGATACGATCATTGAGGAAATACCTAGAAGATAAACAGTTCGAATCGTTAAAATACATTACAACTAAGCCCTAAAAACATGTGTGTCAATAATTTTGTAAAAAAAATGGTTTCACAGATCCGTCTCATCAAACAAAGGTATGCTCATCTCTCTTGTCCTATACCACTCCCAAAACATACTTTGGTCGGGTGTATATGAACTTGCATTGCTTACGTTCGGATGAGTTCACAATGACTCTAACTTTGGTTCAATTATTTGTTTCTGTACCCATTTTGCATAATTCAACACTTATTTGAAAAGTCCAATTATTTGTCATGAAATCCCATTAACCATCATATGCATAATAAATGCTTTTAGCAGTCAAGATGAAGAATAAAATAGTTAATTGGACTTCAACATGTGAAATTTCGTTAATAACTAACAACCTTTAATTTGATTAACTTTTTGCAAAGTGTCATTTAGGAAAGAAACATCTGTTACTATGACATAAAAATGATAAAAAAAATCATTAATCAACATTAGAGTAGACAATTAGAAGAGATAAATTTTGGAATAACTGTTTGATCAAGGTAACTCTCACTCTAAGTGAGTTCATCATAAGACCAAATGGGGCCAAAACACTTGAAGTCTCATAATTTTGTGAGAGCTTGACTTACCAACGACGGGATCGGATCCCCTCATCAGCACTTCTCAAACCAAAGGTGCACCTAAATATTGTTCAAATAAAAATGCTTTTTGTGTATATGACTTATTTTTAGCTAAATTTCTCGGTATTTATTAATGTAACTGACATGATCATTAAAACGAAAATAAAACTGAAAAATGTGCTCCAATTCCGGACCCAAGTAGTTCAACTTGAATTAGTAATCACAAGTTTCCAAAAGTAGATATAAGCAAGCACTTATGAGTAAGCTAACAACTAATAGAAATCATGAAGTTGTTGATTAGAACATGGGTCCTTGCACTAATTAAGATAAACATCAAGTGTATGAACATGGATTCAACTTGCCTTCCAATTACATCTAAGTGCTTATTCTATCCAATATAAAAAGATGTGATTATGAGATAAATGTTCAAGGTAAAACTGACGGAGGAAAATATAAGAAGACTTAAAAAGACATTCTAAGAAAAGACATGAAGTATTTGAAGCTAACGAAAGATTTGTAGCAAAACCAAGCGCAATAGTGTTTTATTATTCATACAGCCAACTCCATTTAGTGAAATAAAACTTTTTTATTGTTGTTGTTGATATATCAAACATATGCTTATCTTTCTTGTCATATATACCACTCCTAAAACATAATTTTGTCAAGTGTATGTGAACTTGCATTGCTTACGTTTTGATGAGTTCACAACGACGAACTTTGGTTCAATTTTTTTATTACCCATTTTGCAAAGTAAACACTTAATTGAAAAGTCCAACCATTTTTTATGAAATCTTTTTTTTTTCTTCTTTCTTTTATTGCCCATCATATGCATTCGCTAGATCACACGATCAATGCATTTAGCCGTCAAGATGATAAGTAACAGAAAATAGTCGAGCATGTGAAATTCGGTTTACTAACAATATAGGTGAAGTGCTGATTTAATCTATGAATTATTACCTCAGTAAAAATTAGGTCATTGAATTATTTTTTGGGTAAATTAAGTCTCTAAATTCATTAAAAATTGCTAATTTCATCCCTACTATTATATTCAAAGCTATTTTGTCTAATTTTTCTTCAACTTAAGTCACATGACACACTTTAGAGTGTAAAACCATCATTTTCTCGCCTATAAACCCTTCACATTTCATATAGGTTACGAATCTAACATCTAATTTACCCTCCAAAGTTAACTTACACTATTTCTTATGAAAAACTACCAATTTACCTTCCAAAATTAACTTCATACACTATTTCTTTATGGAAAACTACCAATCTACCCTCTAATATGTATCAAATGCAAGTAACGTGACTTAAATTGACAGAAAATTGAATATAGTAGCTTTGAACATAATATTAAGGATGTAATTGACAGTTTTTTATAATTCAATGACTATTTTTTCTGAAAAAATAGTTTAGCAACCTAATTTTCACCGAGATGATAATTCAGGAACTAAATTGACAATTCACTCACAATATTAATTTAATTGATTAACTTTTTTGCAGAGTGTCATTTAGAAAAGAAACGTTTTTTTTATTATGACGTAAAAATGATAAAAATTCGTTAATTAACACTAGGGTAGAAAATTATTTTTTTTTTTATATGACTATTTGATTAAGGTGGCTCTCACACTAAGTGAGATCATCATAAAACCAGGGGTCAAAACACTAGAAGTCTCATAATTTTGTGAGAGTTGGACTTCCCAACTACATGATCGGTCCTCCTCATTAGTTTTTCTTAAACCAAGGGTGCACCTAAATATTGTTCAAGTAAAAATAACTTTTTGTATTTATAACTTATTCTTAGCTAAACTCTCATGTACTTATTAAGGGTGATACTATTTATACATTTTTTTTTTATTCAACACATTTTTTTCAATTTCTGATTATCGAATTGAATAAATTAAAAAAAAATAAAATGATAGAAATTAATAGGAAGCATGTGAAAATTAAAAAGGATGCATGAATTGTTGAAAATGAATCTCATCTTGATAAGAGGGAGGGACACGAAGACATACAAAAAATGTAATGATCATATTAAAAATGAATTTCACGTGAATAAGAGGAAGCACCATCTTCGTGGATAGCACCACCCTACATTAATGTCCAGCCGTAAAAAATAGTGCTATAAATAGGACTTGGATTGTCTGCCTTCCCATTTCTCATGCCTTCTTGTTTGTATGATCACGGTTAAGCCACGTCAACATTTTATATTACTATTTATTTTTATCTTATTATTTCTATAAAAAAAACAATATAAAATGTTGACGTGGCTTAACCGTGATCATATAAAACAGGAGGGCACGGAAGGGCACCGAAAATAGAAGGGCAGACAATCCAAGTTCCTATAAATAAGGCAAAGCCCTCATCCAATCAATGATCTATCTATCACCTTCCATTCATTACCCTTTTGGTTGCCACCCTTCCAACGTCACCAAAACCCCCACTCTCCAAATCCACACAAAACCACACTTTCACTGTCACTCACAGAGCACACAAAACATTCTTCAACCATGGCTATAAAAATCTCACACAATTTGGGACTTGAAATATGGAATAACAACAACAACTTCATACGCAGCAACAAAACCCACCTCAACTTGTCAGGGAAACTTGGCTGCTGCTTATCCGAGTTCGGGAAAACCCGATCCTTCTCTGTAATGGAGGACCTGAAAAGTTCGAGTCTTTTGGCCCCAGAGCCTGTGAAAAATTACTCCCAGGAATTGGATGTGGCTGTCAGAGCTGTGCAGTTGGCTTGCTCTCTCTGCCAGAGGGTTCAGAACGGTTTGATTTCGAAGAACGGCGATGGGGTCCAATCCAAAGACGACAATTCCCCTGTCACTGTTGCAGGTCAGTTGAATCTCTAACCTTTCTGTTTCAGTAATACTTGAATTTGGAATTAGTGTTGGTTTTGGTTATTTGGGTTTAATTTAGATTTCACTTGTTATGATTCTGTGAGAATTTGTTTGGATTTGAAGAAATTGTTATTAAAGTTTGTTCTTTTGGAAAATTATGACTTCTTGAAGTTAAAACACGTTGAATAATGTGAAATCACACATAGGAAAGGAATGATGCTATAGAAAAGGAGTGATGCTGCTTTTCACAGTTTCCTTAGAGGAGCTTGACAGATGCCTCCTTTCTGCATCCCTCTCTGCATCAGCAGCAAGCTTTGTTTTTCAATGTTTTTTCATAATCCACCTTCACCCTTTGACAAACTTGCAGAATGTGTGATAAAATGTTGAACCCTACACGCAAAACTCATATCAGGACCTGCAAAGGACATTATATCTTAGTCCTATCCCATGTTATGTTATTCCTTGAATTTGAATATATGGATATGGTTTTGTCTAAAGTTGTTGCGGCCTTTTAGAGTGCAGAATCTCTGTAAGGCACAACTTGCATTTTGGACTAAGCATGGTGGCAGCATAAGCCCTTATCTCACGGTGTCTTCCAGCACTCAGTCTTTCCACCTTCGAAGGCAATCTTTATGTTTTCCTCTAAGATGTGTTAAATCGTAACAAAACTGAACATAATAAAACATGTCGTTTTGTTGTAGGACTGAGGCATTTCATCTCTATTTCCTCACAAAATCTCCCTCACACACCTTCTCTCTTAATCATCTTACTTCATTGTGGTTATTTCTTTAGAACATCAAGAATTCTCTAGTCTAACGTCTCATGTGCCTAGTAATCGTTGTTTGTCCGCTCAAACTTGGATTCTTAATATAGGAAAATCATGCCCAATTTGCTTTTTATGTCAGTATCCTATCTTTACAATTTGGAACAGTTAGCTTTCAACACGAAAAGAACGCTTCTGAAAGAGAAGCTGGAATATTTAGCACCACTGTCTTATGAAGTAGTTGCTGGTATACCAGTTTATGACCCTGAACATCTCTCCATGGATTAACTTACAAAATAGTATTTTCCCTGTTATTGTATTGAGTTTTAAACTTGTTATCATGTCAATGGTCCATCATGGAGTAGGAATTTCAACTTTTTGGGTGCAGTTTTATGGCCAATAAAGATGAATCTAGTTTAATACATGTCCTCTCTTGACCGTATCGTGCAAACAGATTGGAGCGTCCAAGCAACTGTGAGTTGGATACTGTCAGAGTCTTTTGGGAGCAGCAACGTGTCCATTATTGCTGAAGAAGATATTCAAAATTTGTCCAAAGCAAAGGCGGGTGGAGTACTAAAAGATGTAGTGAAAACTGTAAACGAATGTCTAGCTGAAGCACCTCGTTTTGGGCTTATAAGTCCGAAAATGGCCCTTGGGACTACAGAGGTTCTTGAAGCCATCAGTCGGTGCAACTCACTTGGAGGCCCTTCTGGGAGATTTTGGACACTTGACCCCGTTGATGGCACGTTGGGTTTTGTACGCGGGGACCAATATGCAATAGCTCTGGCTTTAATAGAGGATGGAGAAGTTGTGCTTGGGGTTCTTGGCTGTCCTAATTACCCAATGAGAAAGGAATGGCTCAATTATCATCACCGGTATCATAGGATTATATCTAAATTGACACCACCAACGTCAGAATCTTGGGACAAAGGCTGTGTGATTTATGCTAGAAGAGGCAGCGGCGAGGCTTGGATGCAACCGCTGCTCCATGTAAACAAGAACTTAGTGTGGCCAAACTCTGCAAAACCTGTCCGAGTGTCCACCATAGATAATCCATCACTGGCAACATTTTGTGAACCTGTTGAGAAGGCAAATTCGAGTCATTCCTTCACAGCAGGGCTAGCTCACAGCGTCGGGCTTAGGTACCACATTTTGAAAGTTTCGTCTCTCTTTGCTATATATGTTACATCCTACAGGTATGCGATAAAATGCACAAATGTTATTGTGACTGCAGGAAGCAGCCACTGCGAGTATACAGCATGGTGAAGTACGCAACCATAGCTCGTGGGGATGCCGAGATTTTTATGAAGTTTTCAAGGGCTGGCTACAAGGAGAAGATTTGGGATCACGCAGCCGGTGTTGTTATCATACAAGAGGCTGGTGGGGTGGTTACAGATGCCGGAGGGCGTCCACTGGACTTTTCAAGGGGCATATACTTGGAAGGTCTTGATCGAGGCGTAGTTGCTAGTGCTGGAGCCAATCTACATGACAAGATCATCGAGGCCGTTGATGCTAGCTGGGACTCCTCCAGTCTATGAAAAAAACGTCTGCTGATGGTGCTTAACATCAATGAAAACACTACGCCTTAGCCATTACATTACCCGAGATCGTAGGAAAATTGTAAATTATTGTTTTCAATTTTGTGTTCTTTATTTATCTGAATTTTGCATTGGCAGAAATACTAAATCCTTTAGGGGGAAATGCAGAAGTATATGTACAAAGTTCATGCTTGACCATCTTAGCCTGTGTTCCAATATGCTTTAAGGTAATCAAGAAGTCTCTCCTAGCAGCCTGGGCTGCAGGGAACTTTGCGATGGGTCAAGCAATGTAAAGTGTATTGAATTGGAATCCGATGGCAGAAACAGTGCTGAACTATTTGGCCCAAACAGACCCAACAAAAAGGAAGAAAAGTAAGAAGGAAAAGAAAAACGATAACATTCTTTTGAAGAAACTTTGAGTGTAATTGTAACACCACGTGTTATCTCTACATATTACTAACTCACCTAAAATATTATTCTGGTGTCTGATGCGACAAGGATGATGTCTAGTTACAAGTCAACCACATTGAATGCATAAAAACGACTCTTCCCACTTTGTAATCATCTGTAGTAACAAAACACGATATGTGGTAACTAATTCATCTGTATTATAACACGTCAATTAGTTATTATATCACTCAACGTTAATCTTGTGCCATAACCTTTTGTGAAGGAGGGTATAACGCACTCAGGCATCCCAAGTAGTGATCGACACCTTGAGATTAAACAAGGCACCCACATCTGTGAGAGAGAGACTGAGAGTCTGAGATTGCGACTGATGATGAAACACGCACAAGCAGAAGTTGAAGTAAATTTCAACTGTGCTTTTGAAAAAGATGCAACTAGTTATACAAGTCATCAATCTTCTTAATGGCAATCTACATCAAATCTTTTAACTTGTAGACAAGTGGTTGTCAGCACAATGGAGATATTGAGATATTTAACTAGATCGAGCCTTGTAGCATGAATTTGTAATTAAACATGACATTAAAGTAATTTGTTGTACAGTGAAAAAGTTAAGTGGATACAAAATTTATCAATACTTTTAATTAAAATTAAATTAAGCACACCGGAAATTCTCACATTTGCAGAAATAAGACAGATAGCAAAACTCACTTTCAAAGATAAACATATCTGACCTAGCTCTTGGGGTTGGGGGATGCAAAACAAGTTGTTCTTTTAATTCTTTTGGGAGTTCGAGACTTGAGAGACATATATCTGTATGGACTCAAAGTTAAATGTGATCATAAACGTGGTCGGCCCTCCAATTTTAATTGCTCAGCTCCTCCTCTTGACTACTTGACATGCAATGATACTCAAGATCTTACAATGACAGCCGAAAGACATTATGAAATTGTTATTCATCAAATTTGAATCTAAAATATGAGAAATACTACTAGATTGTAATATTAAATACAACAACAACAAAGTTAGTGGGATCGGCTGTATGAATTGTAGAGCGCAACTATGCTTAGTTTTGTACCAAGTTTTTTGTTAGTCCCAAGGGCTCCATGTCTTTTCTTAAAAACTATTTCCAAATCTTTCTATGTCTTCATCTACTTCTTTTACCGTCTCTTGTAATATTAAATGACCCGTATTTTTCTTTAATTTTTTTAAATATTGATCAAAGTTGTTACGTGTTATGAAGACCTTGTAAGTAGTGACCACTACCCTAGGCTTTAGGCATGTTTGTTTACTAGAAGAATATATAGATGTGGGGATAAAAATCACCCTCAACATTATTGGGGGGTGGGTGGGTGGGTAAAGAGCTCTAGGATTAAGCATGGACCCCAATGCATTGACACCTTTGACAGCCACTTTGAAGCTTGAAAATTAGAAGTTTGGCAAAACTTGTTTAAATTCTAGGCTATCAATCAATATAACCGGCCTAATGAAATAGGAACATTCAAAGGTGGATATTGGAGAATATGTGCTTCAAGATTTCCTGGGCAAGTCTAAGACCCGAGGGGTGTAATGTGTAGTGGTACCAAAACAGGCATAGGTAGGGTTTGATAAGTACATACATTGGATTGCATTTGCATGCGTAGATTATATATATACATAATATAGAAGTTGAAAATAGAGAGCGAGGCTTGGCGATAGAAATGTTGTGTTTTTGTGACAAAAAAATTACGGATTTGAGTTGTGAAAATTGCCTCTTTATAAAACAATGGTATGCTGATAGACGTTCTCCTCCACTCCCCTCCCTCTGATCCACAACCCTCAAAAAGCAGGAATCCTTGTTGGCATGGGGCCACCATTTTATAAAGATTGAAAAGGATGCTTTGGCTATCAAGGGAATATCACCATATCTTAGGTGGTGCATGCCTCATTTTCCCACCAAATGCAGAGCATTTGAAGTGCAGATCGATTTGCATCATGTGCCCATGACCGAATAAGAAGGCACCGTCATCTTAAATGAAATGCAGATTGGAAGTTAGCCACATTAATTTGTTCAGTATTTTATGATGTTGCTATGACTCTTGTGAGAACACCCAATTCTAGCCCTATCGTTCTCAGTCTCTGCACTACGTACACTACCTCTCTTATATATCTGTTGTACGACCTGTCGGACCACGTGTTTGTGCAGCACCACACAAATTATAATTCTTCTGTATTTTTATATCACCTAGATTATTTGTAGTCGTACGCAAGAACTCCTTTCATCAACGATTCTTCTATATACGGATTTTATTTCTAACAAAATTAAAAAACCAGAATTGGAGAAACAAGACATCAAATTGGAGAGATTTGACAAGAAACCAACCATCAAGAGACATGACCAAAATCTAGTAATTAATCAAATAAGCGCCAACATTTAATCCCTATGCCATGCATATCATCTTGTTGTCATCCACAAGCTTCCAATCCAAACCAACTCAATAGAAACGAAAGTGTATAGATTGGCGGATACCGAGCATCAATCTACAATACATTTGTCTATATTGATAATATAACCATCAAATACGGCCGACCTACAAGAACGTCATGTGGGGCCCCACCAAAAACAAAATGTGAACATATATCACATTGTCACTTATTACGTGGACCAAACTTCATGTGCGAGGGTCAAGAAAGACATCTATCGTACGCAATCTTATTTTTACTTTGCAAAAGAACTGTTTTTACGACTTGAACTTGTGACATTTCGATCATGATTCATAAAAGAGCAATTTTATGTTGCGCAAAAGCTCACCCTGGCCTAACTTATTACATAATACCAAAATAAAAAACAAAAAAAAAAAGTAATTGTTATTGGTACTCCAAAAATCTCATTCTACACTCCAAACTTTCTATATTTGAAAAGAAAAATACACTTGTGATGAGTGTAGAATGAGATTTTTAGAGTGACAATAACACTTCCCAATAAAAAAACATTTTATCCAAATAAAAGAGTAAAAGATGGATAATAATGGCACCCAACCTACACCCCATTCATTAGACGACCTCTACGTAACTGTCCAACACCCTCTCAATTAATGCCTTTCTTTTCCCTTCCCCACCACCACCACCACCGCCACCACAATCCTCCCACTTGTATATATTCCCCCTTTCCCCAAACACTCCCTTCTCTTCTCTATCTCATCACACTTCACAAGTGCTTTTCCAAAAGGTAACCAAAAAAATGATCCCAATAGCAAGTCTTTTCCTAGCCACTTTGCTCCTCACTGCTTCACTTGGCATCTCAGCCCGACCCGGATCGGATGGACCCTTCTCAGCGGAGCTCAAGCACTCAAAGGACAAAGGTGGTGCTGCTACTGGTGGCGGCAATGGTGGCTTTGGCGGGTTTTTCCCGCCAGGGTTTGACATTCCCGGGTTCGGAAAGGGGTTTGGAAACGGCGTAGGTGGCGGGTATGGAGGAGGGTATGGAGGTCCTAAAGGAGGGTATTCCAAGGGTGGAACTGTGAGGACTTCTCTTGTGTGTAAAGAAAAGGGTCCGTGCTATAAGAAGAAGCTGACGTGCCCTGCTAAGTGCTTCACTTCCTACAGCCGGTCAGGGAAGGGTTATGGCGGCGGCGGCGGCGGCGGGGGGTGCACTATAGATTGCAAGAATAAGTGTACTGCTTACTGCTAGAGGAATAGGCTGCTCCCGCTTCTTTTTTTATGGTACTGCAGCCGGTAGCCGGTAATATAGTTACTATAATTAGTATGGTTATGCATGCGATGTGATGTAAACCTACGATATATATGGTATGTCATTTTGCTTTATCTAAGAGTAATGTTCTCTTGCTCCGCAAGCTTGCATTTGAAACTGCTTTCAGATAATAAAAACGCTTATGAGAATGTTCAATAGAAATAATTTATTCACAACAAAAACGTCTCTGACAATGTTTACTGAAAAAAAAGTTAAAAATGCTTCTGAGCTGAACCTTCGTGTGCACACAAGTGATTTTTTCCAAGAAACACTAGAATTTTTGTTGAAATCTTTGGTGTGCCTCTAAATAGAAAGGCGTTCTAAATAGAGTTTGATAGTTCAATAATCTTAACATTCTTAATTTTTTTTAAAACAAGGTTGATTAGATAACTTTCGTAACAAACCAGATTAGATTTGCACCCCAAAAAACATAAGTTATCTTTCACCTAGGATGCAAATTTGGATCCTTTCCGTTGTCCAGAGCCTATGGACCATGAAATTCGAGCTTTTGATT
Source organism: Cydonia oblonga (assembly GCA_015708375.1). Classification (NCBI taxonomy): domain Eukaryota; kingdom Viridiplantae; phylum Streptophyta; class Magnoliopsida; order Rosales; family Rosaceae; genus Cydonia; species Cydonia oblonga. The sequence continues at coordinate 524 of JADOBS010302857.1, read as the reverse complement.
TGTGTAAAAGAGAGATCAGACCTTAGTTTGTGTAAAGTAAGCCAACATAATGGCTAACGAGGACTATGAGATTCAATTTGAGTGATCCAACGTTCTTGGGTTCTAATAAGTGAGATTCAAAAAAGGGGTACTTAGGATCATAGTCTGAAATATCGATAATATCGACGAATTATCGAGGATATTTCGGTTTTTTCGAATCACTGATATTTCGGAACATATCCATGTATATATTGTACAAATATCGATAATATCGAAAAATATTGATGTCGATAATTTCGTTCACACTTCAGCAATATTTTGTCAAAATATCGGTATAATATCGCTAAAATATCGAAAATATCGATGTAAAGGAAGGAAAAAAAAAAGAAAAAAAAAAGGAAGGAAAAAAAAACACAAAGGATTTGAACCCCTCCCATTTTACTCCTCTAACACCTTAACCACCATATATCACTTATGTTTTAGTGATAATATGCTAAAATATTTATATTTATATGAGTGGCATGTTAACAATTACATGCAAAACT
>JADOBS010302856.1:0-15568 GCA_015708375.1 Cydonia oblonga | reverse complement strand
GGGTGGGTTGGGCTGCCCTTGGGCCGTAAGGCCTGTTACACTTTTTTTTTTTTTTTTTAATTTTTTTTTTTTTTTATGCAGCCGTCTAACGATTCTTCCTCGCATCTTTGTAGAAATTTCTTCAAGCATGTCTTCTTCAAGCCACAAGAGTGATGATGGTGTGCCATTGTTGTATCATCAAAGCGGGTCTTTGAATAAAGTGGGCTACTTCAAGGCTGCTCACTTCAAAATTAATTTCGACAACTCGTTTAGAGATTTCCTTAAAGCATATAGGCACGCTATTCCATCTAGGATACGTGTGAAGCGTGTCAAGAAGGGTAGCAGTCGTGAGCCATGTAATAGGGCTCAAAGAGCTATCAAGTTTCACCCCTACTACTTCGTGTTAGGATTTCTTTTCCCATGCCGCGTTTCTTCCTTTAAGTGTTTTGCTTCATGAAGTGTGCCTCCACTCAATGTTCTCTAAATGAAGTCCGTGTGATGGTGGGATTCCTCAATCTACGCCAATTCTTTGACTTGGATCTGGCCGTCAACGAATTCTGGCACTTCTTTGACATCGGGCATATTAATGGAGTTAGGAAGCAGCAATCTCGCCATAGGCTCTTCGATCATTCGATCAAGGGAGATCAGACTAGGCCAATGAGACTTTAGAGATAAGTGGAGAATGGAAGTTTGATTCTTCCCCTAAGCTGCGCATTCTAACGATTTTCATCACTGTAAGCAGATTGGTTAAACTCTAGGTTGCTTTGTGATTTTGCTGAGCTGTTATCTGATTTGTTGATTGTCATCCTCTGCTAATGTAGATTCGAAATTTGACTTAACTCCCAAGATTTCTCCAGATATGAAGAAGGTGCATGTTGCTTTAGGTATCCCTGTTGAGTATCATGAATAATGTTGGCTGCTTAGTCCTCTTCGTTAGGGAGAAATGTGGGTTGCCCTTGAGAGAGAAGATAAAGTGGATCAAGGTGGAGGAATTAGCTCGTCCGATCACTGTCGTGGAGCCTACTATGAATGAAGGTGGAAAAAAAGAGATCTTCCTCGCCTGCTCAAGAGATGTTGGTTGAGTAAAAACCGAATGCTCCATCTGTTACTTGTGAGGGTCCGCCTACTGCCAATAGGCTTGTGATTGACTTGACTTCTTCCAAGAGGAAGAAATATGAGGCTGCTAGATGTGAGCCAGTGACGTCTGCCATGCCGAAGATAGCTAGTACAATTGTTGATAGGATTGCTTAGCGTATAGGTTCTATCGTGTCCCTAGTGTCGAAATATGTGCCAAAACGTATATTGAGAGCTAAGTCTGGTTCATCTTCGAATAGGCTTGCTACTATGAAGAGTGATAAGGTAAACTCTGCTGCTAAAGTGGTGCCAATGCGTATTCATCTTACTGATGAGATTGGTTCACCTGCTGAGAAAGAGGTGACTGCTCACGTGAACAGTTGTGAGAAATCTACCAAACCTGTTCTGGAGAGGCTGTTGAGATATGTACGCTTTTAAAGCCAGATTTGCTTGAAGACATGGACACGTGTGCCAAGCTTGTTGATGGCATTAGAGAGGTTGTTTGCCCAAGTTTATTTGTGAAGCATACGACCCAATATAGAATGACTGTTATGCTTGCTATGGTGCAGAAAACGGCGATTCTAGCAGCCGAGTCTATGCTTCCTTAACCAAGAGGATACCAAGGTTGCCAAGGAGATGGCAATGATTATGGCAGCTGAGGCGTATTCTTATGCCGAGAAGATCAAGAGGTTGAAGTCTGAGCTCGTCGCTTTGAAGGGATTTAATATCTCGGCCCCTACTTCTCTGTAGCTTGAGACCGCTCACTAGGAGATCGTTGGCTTAAAGACTAAGCTTGACGCGATCCACGTTAAGTATGAAAGTGCAAAAAATGAGATTGCATGTTACATACCTCATATTTAGGATCTGGAGCGTGCCGTTTTTTAGCTTTGTTATGCTCCTATGCAAAGGATGAAGAGTTGATTGCTACTTATAATCAGATGATCCACTTCAAGAGGGTCGTTGATAGGCTTAAACCCTACGTGTTGAAACACCAATGTGTACTGAAGATCAAAGAAAATCTGAAGAAAGAAATGGATGAGCTATAGCTCGTCCGTGTTGGTCTGCTTGAGGAAAAAAAACAGTTGAAAGGTGAGAAGGCTTGGCTCGAGGCTTCGATTGTTCAGAGTTAGGCCAATTTCTACAAGTTGGGTTATGTAGATTATCTCTTTGGTAGGCCGTCTGACTTTGAGTTTGATGGGAATGACTTGAAGACCTTCTCTATTTCTCCAAAAAACTTGTTTGCCTTTACTTTTGAGGCTTCCATTGGTGAAGTAGTTGGAGAAGTTGGTGCCCAGGTTGAGGCAGTTGGGGGTGAAGCGCTGGATGATGCCTCTACTGAGAACGTCGTTGCTGCTGAAGGTGTGGCAACCAAGTAATTGTGGGATGTCCAAGCTTCTGAAGATTAGTCTTCTAAGTAGCCTTTAGGATTTTCTTTGTTTTCCTTGTTGCTTTTTTGCTTTGCTTGAACTCATTTGGTCTTTGATATTTGTTTATCAATTTTACTAGAAAATTTAATAAACTTTCTTCCTTCGATTTTCTTCATTTTCGTTTCTTTTGTTTGCGCCTAACCTTTGGCCTTTAGACCAACGACATACGTGCTGCTTTTCTATAACTAGACACGTAGTCTATGCAGCCGTAGGTGTTGGTGTAGAACTTTTGCAAAGCTGTTAGCCATAGGGTCGGCAGCCGGACGCCTTACTTACAAAAGTAGACGAGTCCACATGGCCATTTGGCTGTTAATCTTGGCTTTCTTCAATCCTTTGAGTTATGTGGCCTGCATCACAACATACTAAAGATTTTTGGGTCATGAAATTCGCTAACCTTTCGTATCAAAAGTACGCGGTTATATGGAATTTCGTAAGCAGAGGTCCTAGAGAACTTCATGCTCTTTATGCAACCAATTTCGTGGGTTGCGTAGCAAGTATCACAACCGTTTAGGAATTAGTGTAGATCTAAATGATCATTCCGCCCTTGGCAGGGGTGAAGCTTATTAACTGCGTATCATGTCGGTAGTGGATAGAGCTTTATATATGCATGCTAATAGTTTATCCTTTCATAAAAATATGCGGCTGTATAAGTTTAGCGCGATTTATTGCTCGAAGGGCAAGCCGTAGGCAGTCTTCTGGAAATCATAAGCTACCTTAGTGCGCTCGGTAGCAGCTTTAGGGTTCTAGGGCAACCATCCATAGGCATTCTGCGTAATGTGCCTTTTCTGTCTCTGGGGCCCGAATCCCCGTAGATTAGGCCAAGAGACAAAAAATCCTTCAGTTAGCTAAGCCTTGAAAAAAATCATTGTGGTTAGTCCTAGGAATCCTGACGCAAGCCATCGTGCACCTAGTTACACCAGGGCAGCTCGACTTATCCACGTCTGGATATTCGGAGTGTATAATTTATCATCTCGCATCGAAGAGCAAACCCATATTGGTGTCGGGAAATTAATTTACCCTCTCGCACTGGAGAGCATGGTTGGTCCTTAGGCGGTGCAATTCCTGCGATAAGTCCCTAAGAAGGGCGTGATCTTCTTTTGAAGTACATAAGTGATTAGTTGTTGTAAGCATGCAGTCGAGCCAAGTTGTAAATTACTTTTGAATTCATCATTGAAAAACGAGTGAAACGAACGAAAACTTAGTTGTAAGGTAAGAACTGCGTAACAACTGGATAACCTTCGACTTGCGAGGTGGTGCCCGTCAAGCTGCTCGAGTCTTTAGGCTTTAATGTAGCGAAATGTCACACATGGTATTTTCTCAGATTGTAGGCGTTTCACTGTTTTTCTATCTCTTTGTAGTTCATGGTGGCAAGGGTGTAGCTACCATTGCTACCTACTTTGCTGATCTTGTACGGACCTTTCCAGATAGGATCTTTTTTTAGCCTTCTATGTGGGTAGTGATGAAGGCTTTTCTTAGGACTAGATCTCTGGGCTGGAACTGCCAGATCTTGGCCCTTTTGTTGTAGCTGAAGAAGAGCTGTTGCTGGTAGGCTGTGATGCGGGTGATGACCTTCTCACGTTCCTCCTCTACCAAATCTAAGTTTTTGGCCATCTCTTTTCTGTTCCGCTCGATGCTTGGCAGTATAGTGGTGATACTTAGCACGATGATATTGGGATGAATGATTGCTTCTGAACCAAATGCCAAGGAGAAAGGATGTGAAATCCTGTTCCTGGATTTCACTATTGCAAACTATGTATTTGTATTAAGGAGATTTTATATTTTTTTTGGGAATTTATATTAATTTAGTTGAATTTAAAATTTAATTAAACTAGTTACGCAGTTTGAAGTTTGGAAATTAATTATTTAAAATTCATAGACCTTTCGAGGTCACAATTTATATTTTCAAATAGAGCTTGATCTCATGAACGTGCAGGTGCAAATTGTTCGTGACACGGAGTTATAACAAAGAAATTAAAGACGTTTTGGTTATAAAAAAAATAAAAAGAAAGGAAAAAGAAAAGTTAAGAAGCTACCAGATGGCAGCAAGGGAAATGAAGGAAATGAGAGTGTGGGAGAGAAAATGAGAAGGGGACCAATCATAAAGGAAGGAAGGGAGGGGAAATGAGAGAGGTGCAAAGCACCCAAGCGAGACCCGTACACCCACACACTCGACCCGGTTTTGACCAGTATAATTCCAGCCAATTTTCATCATTTTTTGGGCAATTCATGGCCTACCACCCCTACCAAACACCTACCCAACCTTGCCTCCACCATTTCCACCCAAAATCAAAAGAAATTTAGTTGTAGTTTGGTGAAAAACCCATTGTGGGTGCCGTGGGAAACCTTGCCCGAGATCCACCAATTACCAACACCAAAACACTCATCTAGAAGTCAGGAACAAAGTCCAAATAAGTTTGGGGGTGGCAGAGCACCGGAGGTGGCAGATCGAAGCCACCAATTTCTAGGGTTTCCGGTGAGTTCGAGGGAAATTAAGGCTTTTTCCGGCCAAATTAGACTTAGCCACAGGTATAAAACTTGCTCTACTTGTTGAGATCTTCATTTCTGTAAAATTTGAGAATGTTTGGAATAAGTCGAATTTTTCGGCTAGACTGGGCGGCGGACCACCACTTGCGGCGGCGCGTGGGCCGAGACCCCACATGCCCTCCCTAGACTAATTTGAATACCCTGACTCCATATTTGACATCCGATTAATGAAATTCCATTTTTTGGGTATAATTTCGCTAAGGTCCGCCACTTGAACATTATAGCCATCAACGATCCAACCGTTAGATCATCACCAAAGAAACTTATGGATCGGGAATTCGACTTACAGATCTTCCCGAATTGGATTTGTAAGTTCATAAAAATAAAACGTCGACTGCCATTTGAATTCGTGATTGGCGGAGATCCAATCATTGGATTGTAATGAAATTTTAGTATGTTGTTCTAGAAGCATAATGTGGACTCTGGGAAGTTACAGATCAGAAATCTGATAGGCGGATCTTCCAATTTATATTTCTAGGTTTGTGGACCCTACTCTCAACTTTGATCGACAGTTGGCTTTTTAGTCAACTAGCTTAAGTTCTTCTAGCGTGTCCATTATCTTAGAGTGCTGTTGAGATTCCATTGAGCTTATCAGGCTCAGCGTGATGATGTGTCCTTCTCGTTTGACGTGTGTCTCGATTTACGTACTAATGGTGCCATATTGTGTTATACTTGGTTATTATAAGTGATTTATATTGAATTGTTATTTTATTTTGTTGTCATCGATCTACGTTTATGATTTGTGATTTGATTATGGATTGAAAACATTTATGATATGTGATTTGATGTGTATGCTTGAAATGTGCTTTGATTATATGATTGGCATGAGGTGATAAAATGTGAAGGCTAGTAGTGGACTGTTAACCCATTATCATGGGGTTTGTTGCTTCGACACTTGTTTCACATCTCGTTTCCTTATTTCATTTTGTTTTGTTGAGCTTTTGTATTTTGAATACTTGTTTCATGTCTTGTTCTTCAAGCGTTGTTATATTCATTGGACTTATACTCGGTTCCATTAAATGATCCGGAATTGGGTATCCGTTGGGGTTCCGTTGAGTGGTCTGGTTCCCTACTCAGTCTGGATTCCGTTGAGTGGTCCAGAATCCCTTGTGACCTGTGATTCCGTTGAGTGGTCCGGAATCGTATCCAGCTTGGATTTCATTGAGTGGTTCGATATGCATTGTACTCCACGATTTCATTGAGTGGTCTAGAATCATATCTATTCGGATTCCGTTGAGAGGTTTGAAATCCCTTCTACTCCGCGATTCCCTTGAGCGGTCTGGAATCGTATCCTAGTTTGGCTTCTGTTAAGTGGTCTGGAATCCTACTTGGTGTCTTGGTTACGTTGAGTGGTCCGGAACTCGATGCTGATAGATTTCATTTGATTTGTTGGTTCCTTGGATTTGAGTTCAGCTTCAGAGATGTAGGCTTCGGCTGAACTGTGTCACTCTAGCCCTGCATTTTGATGTATTGTACGTGTTATTGTTTGGTGAGATTATTAGATGATGTTGGTTGTGATTGTTGGCATTATGTCAATATGGCTAGAGAATATAATTGTGCTTCGTCGTTTGTTCTTTGAAATATTGCATGATATGCATTGTGGTATATTGTTGAGACGTAGTGATTTATGCGATGAATATTCGAGTGTAGTGAAATGACGAACTATGAATGGCTTGATCCTTATTGAAGGTACATAAGCAGTCTGATAAGGAGGTTAGATGCAGCCATATAGTATACAAAAAATTACTATACGATTCGATTCTCGAGTTGTGATTTGCCATATTGTGGAGGAGGGGTATTGTAATACCCTGAAAATTTAAATATGTGATTATGTGGATTTTTTTTTTTTTTCGATAAGCGGAAATGTTCATCATTGACTAAACGTAATTTTATAAGGATGTATTTTTATCCCCATATATTTTGTCATGTTTCTTGACCTATTTGGATGGTACTCATCGTTACGAACTCGTGGGCGCAAGCAGCACTGAGTTTAGAGTTAGAATGAAAATTTTACGAAACACGAAGTGCAATTTAATAATTTCAAGTCATCTGGAAGTTTCGGTTTTGTCTATTTTGGCTGTGTCGATATGTGCCAAGGGGACGGACAGTTCCATTATTCTGGAACTCTTTCTCACTCTTCACTCTCGAACTCACCCACTCTATCTTAAGCTCTGAGAGCTCGTATCCTCATTTCTCTTCTAGTTTGAAGTAAATCCAACCCAAAACCTTGTAATTTTAATTTCTGGGACACAAGGAAGCCAACCATACTATTGCATGTACCATCGGAGCACCGGGCAATGCTCTGCCCTGGGAGCCGAGAGTTTGGAGCTACGTTCTTGAATGCAGTTCTTGGCAAGTGTGAAAGGACAAACTTCGGCGAGTTCATGGTGCTTTCTTCCCCAGAACCTATTGCAGCACACCCGATTCTCTTGGGGGAAAGAAGAAAATTGGTCACCACAGTACAGAAGAAGGAGATTTCCCTGTACTTCGCAGAAAGCTAAAGGTTGGATGATGCGTAATGCTGTTGTTGCTACCAAAGAAGTTGGCTACTTACAATGGCAGGGAAAGAGACTCTTACTGCTATCTGGAACCTGAAGTTTGGTTTATGCACAGGTACCTTTTTACATAATTGTGTGTATATAGCTTGATAAAACAAAGAGCATCATATAGCTTGATATGTGGATGGTGCGAGTAAATCAAAGTGGTAGGATAGCACACCCCTTTATGTTATAGTATTAATTATTAATGGCTATCGTCAAGCCATTAGATACGAAGGCTTCGCCTGGCCTTCTTCTTGTACCCAGCAGGAAATAGATGATGAAAGATGACAAATGAGAGTTAAGGAGAGAGTTGATATTTGGATGTATGTCTGCTGGTAATGGTGAGGAGATATCAAGTCTTGGGACTTAAATTAAGATGGAAAAAGGAGTTGATGTACTAATGGCACTCTCGGTACAACAAACAGGTAGTTCTAGTGGCTTAACTAGTTTTGTTTTTATTCAAACTAAGGGAAAACTCTTGGCTGGTTCTCTTACGGGTAAGAAAGAAGATTTCAAATTGTTACTTTTCATAATTTTTGTGAACTACGAATGGCTTGATCCCTTCGTAGGGTACGTAGGCAGTTTAACAAGGAGGTTAGATGCAGCCATATTATGATCGAATTTAATTTATGGTGGCTAATAGTATATTGACTAACCATGATAAATTTTGGGCCTACCTTAGTAATTAGCTTCTGGATTAGAAATTTCTGGACGTTACAGGTATGTTGATCATGGAATGTCGATCCTGGACGTATGTCGGGATTACGAAGTGACAGAGGAGTCTCCTTAGTTGCTCGTCATTTGGTTGTGCGATACGCCTATAGACATTCGGGAAGTTCATTTGGACATTTTCCCTTCTTGTCGGAGATGGATTTCTTGAGGCAGTCGAGAATTATCTTGTTGGATGTTTCGGCCTACCCATTGCCTTGAGGATACCTTGGCATAGACATGTGCTGCTTGATGCCATATTTTTGGAAGAATTTCGCTAAATATTTGCCTACGAATTGCAGGTTGTTGTCTATGATGATGGATTGAGGGATGCCAAATTGGTAGATGATGTTCCTCCATATGAAGCGCTCTATGTTCGCTTGAGTAGTGGTTGTCATGGGCTATGCTTCTACCCACTTGGTGAAGTAGTTAGTTGCCACGATCATCATGCCCCTGCCCCTAGTAATGGTGGCATTGGCCATACCAGGTCAATTGCCCACTACATGAACGGCTAAGGACTTATCTACAGGTGTAGTTCGTTAGCAGGCAATGCTGGTACCGGCTTGTAGTGTCTCCAGGTGTAGTTCGTTAGCTGACATGAACAGCTAAGGACTCGTCTACATGTGCACTTTTGTATTAACTCCTTAGCATCTTGATGCATAGTAAGCCAGTAGTAGCCTGTGTTAAGTGTTTTCTGTGCTAAAGATCGGCCTTTGGAGTGATTGCCACAAACGTTTTCGTGGATTGAACTTAGAACCTTTAGGTCGTCGAGAGGCGCTAAGCAGTGGAGATGTGGTCCAGTGTAGGATCTTCGGACGACAATGCCGGTCTACATGTAATAGTGTGCTACCTTTGTTTGGAGTCTTCTAGACTCCAATCTTTCCATGGGAAGTGTGTCATTGACCAGGTAGTCTATAATGGAATCTTGCCAGTTTGCAGTTGTACTAACCTGTGACACCTTGGCTGCTGGCTTTGCCTCTATACTTGGTTTGTCCAGATACTCTACCAGAATAGAGCGTTTGAGTTGGTGATCGAGGGTGGAGCCTAGGGCGGCTAGTGTGACGACCCGTCCCTAATTTTTATGTTTGTACAAATCTTAAAAGCGTGATTTTACGAAAATGCCCTAAAGGTGAAGGGTTTTTGGCTTTCGTTGACCAACATATAGTGAGATGTACAAAATTCTTTTAGCATATTCCTGACGTACTCGACAAACGGGCTCGTAGGCGCAAGCAGAAGAGGATTTGGAGTTACAGTTAAAGTTTTGCGGAACTATAAACCCGAGAAATACTTTTGTTTTAGTTACTATTTATACTTTATATATATATATATTTATTTATTTTATAAACTTTATAATTTTATTAGTTGTTGTTAGAATATGGGAAAAAAGAAAGAAGAAGGCATCGGGGAGGAAGAAACAAAAGACAAAAGGGATTGGGCAAAGCTTCCCAATCTAGAAAAAAAAAAAAAAAGAGAGCCCGAATGGGGAGATGAGAGAAGAAGGTGAAGGACCAACCAGAATAGGGAAATAAGGGGAACGGGTCGGGTTCCCTTGACACGCTCGATGACCCGGTTCCCGTAGGGTTGTTTTTCAACAGTTTTCCATCCAAATTTCTGGTTTTCTTCAACCTCCCATCACCCCCAAACACCTTCACGATATCCCAGCATCCAAATTGACCCAAAAATTGACGAGTTTCGTCGTGATTTCATGAAGAACACCCACACAGGTGCCGTGAAACCCTAGCCTCCAATCCATAATTTCTGAAGCAATTTCCTTCAATTATCACTACCAAAAAACTTCCCTAGAACCCAAGAACAAAGCCCAGGTAGTGGTGGAGGTGTCAGAGCAAGTTTGGAGGTCGAATCGAACACACCCAAGTATAGGGTTTCCGACGGGTTTTAGCAAAATTGGAGTATTTCTAGGCCAATTTGGCCTTGGTCACAGGTATGAAAGTTATTCTACTCATTGAGATCTTCATTCCTATAAATTTTGGTAATTTTTGGAAATAATTAAATTTTCCGACGAATCGGGGCGGTCGGCCGCCATCCACTGCGGCGCGTGCGGCGGCGCTTGACCAGGGGGCCGTCGATGTTATTCTTAAGCTAAATTAGATGCCTGGAGTTCAGTTTTGGTGATTTTGTAATGTAGATTGATTGTTTGGACCTAAATTCTTTACAATACGTTACTTGGTGAAAATGTGAATCGACGATCCAACCGTTGGATCATCACCAAACTTTAATATGTTATAGTACATAATATTTGAGGGTCATGAGAACTTACGAATTAGGAATCCGAAGCACAGAGCTTCCCGAATTAGATTTGTAAGTTCATAAAATAAAATGTTAACAGCCACTTGGTTTTGGGAATTGGCGGAGATCCTACCGTTGGATCGTAATGGAACTTTAGGATATTATTCTAGAAGTATTATGTGGATCTTTAGAAGTAACGGATCAGAAATCCATGATGTGGATCTTCCGGATCAAATCATAAGGGTGTGTTTTGTGTAAATTGTGTATTCTATCGACAAGAATTCTGAGATGTGATTTGATAATTGTTCTAGGCGCCAATCGTTCGTGACGCCTCTATGTATGTGCTAGGAAGTAGTAGTGTGAACTCTAAGTGAGTAGGCTTTTGTTTTCAGTATATATATGTATGCTTGGTATTTTCCCAGAAAATGTGTTTAAATGGAATAATGTTTTGAAATGCCATGCCTTATGATTTATACTTAAATTATAGATTGGTATAGTATGCATAAATGTGATTTGACACTGCGGACGCTTGGGTAAGTTCAGGTGAGTATATATCGATGACAGAGATTGTTAATGTGAAATAATGATTATGTGAGATGTGTTGAGAGCTTATAAACATGCACCCCGGTGTTAGTGCTCCCGCCCGTGGTTAGGAAACAGTCTTTCACGTGATGCTCACCTCCTGCACCATACGTTCACCTTGGATCCAAGTTAGGTGCACATGCCTGTCGTATAGACCACTATAGGTGGTTCTGACTCGTAGGTGACCCGCGATTATTCGTACAGTCTTCACGTGATCGTAGCACTTGAGCACATTTATTTACACCCAGTCATGTCGTACAGACCACTATAGGTGGTTCCAACTCGTGTGCAGGCATACTTGATGAGCTATGAGTTCAGTCGTACAGGTCACACCAGGTGGATCTAGCTGATATGTTATTTCTCATTGAATCATCTCACTTGATTTACCTTTTCTATTATATTGAAACATTTGGCATGGTATACTTGTGGATTTTACTAATTTGAGCATGGTTTTGATATATGTATATATATTCTATTTTCTGGGAAATGATACAGGTTTTACGACGAGGGGTTACTACCTTGATAATTGAAATGATTTTTGAAAAACTTTGTTTTTGCCCACTCACACTTTCTATTTTGCGCCCCTCCAGGTTTTAATTACTAAAAGTTCATATCGACGATGATTCTTGGAAAATCTCAGGATTGGTGGCTACTTCTAAGGGTACAATCCATATTTATTTTGCTGTACTTACTTATGCTCTAATGTCACATGTGAAGTAGATTCATTCCTACTCACCAACGCACTCTGGTATTTAGGCACTCTTAGGTTTAAATTTATTCACATTTTTCCACATCACCACACTTTATGGCTTCGTCACCTTCCAGGTGTCGGCCAGCAAAGCTCGATTCAGAGTCCTCATGAACCTCCCAGGTCAGGTTTGTCAGCTAGCGTGTCTACATGGGCGTTGTCTGCTCGCGGAACTTGAGTGAAAGTATAAGTTTGAAATGCCTCAAGCTGTTTTTATACCTTCTCTAGGTATTGGGCCATCTTTGAATGCTTTGTTGTGTACTCCCTGGTAGTCTGGCTGATAATTAACTAGGAATCAAAATAAATTGCAAGCTTTTTCACTGCCAAGTCTTTTGCCATTCGGAGGCTTGCTAGTATAGCTTCATACTTTACTTCATTGTTGGATGTTTTGAAGCCTAGAATGATTGTTTTCTCAAGCATTGAACCGTCTAGGGTAATAAGGATCACACATTCTCCTGAGCTCTTGTAGTTGGATGCGCTGTCAAAGTGCAAATGCCAGAAGTCTCCCTTGGGTGAGGCAAGCGTGGCTAGGGTGTGCTCGGTTGCCTCCGGGCATCGTTGAGCCACGCTATTGCGTCGCCTAGGCTAGGTGTGAATTCTGTTATAAAGTTCGCCAAGGCTTGGGCCTTTATCGTCGTGCGGGGTTGATAAACTAAGTCAAATTGGCCAAGTTCCAACACCCATTTCATTACTCATTGAGAAGCGTCCGGACCATGTAGGATTGATCATAGACGATATTAGGTCATGACGATGACTGTATGAACTTGAAAATATGGTCTAAGCTTCCGAGCCACAACAATTAGTGCCAAAATCAATATCTCAATCTTCGATTATCTGGTTTCCATATCAAGAAGAGCTTTAAAAGTGTAGAATACTGGCAATTGGGCCCCCAGCTTTTCTCATATGAGGGTAGAGCTCACTGCTAATTCTGAGATTGCCAAGTAGATGTATAAGTCATCTGTTGCTTCTGGCTTGGATAGTAAGGGAGATGATGTGAGATATTTCTTCAAGTCTTGGAAAGCTCTTTCGCACTCATTGTCCCATTTGTCTCAAATTTCTTCAAGTCTTGGAAAGCTTTGATCAATCGATGGACTGCAAGAGAAAGCGGTTGAGCGCAGCTGCTTGTCCAATTAAGCCTTGGATATTCTTCAAGGTAGTTAGAGATTTCATCTCTAGGATTGCTCAGATTTTCTTGGGATGTGCTTCAATTCCTCGTTGGATTACTAGATACCCTAAGAATCTGCCTGAAGATACTTGAAATGTGCATTTGGCAGGATTGAGTTTCATCTTGTACTTTCTAAGAATGTCGAAAGTTTTCGCCAAGTTGCTAATATGGTATGATCGCTGCTTGACCTCCATGGTTACTCCAATTTGCTTTTTGAACATCATGTTTGCCAATCGTTGGTAAGTAGCTCTAGCGTTCTTGAGGTCAAAAGGCATGACTTTGTAGCAATAGGTGCCTTGCTTGATCATGAACACAATGTTCTCCTTGTCGAGCTCGTGCATGGTTATTTGGTTGTAGCTGGATTATGCATCCAAGAAATTGAGCAACTAGTGAATATACTAGTAGATTGATTCAGGGAACTGGGTAAAGATCTTTCAGGCATGCTTTGTTGAGGTTGGTGTAATCTACCCAAACCCTCTATTTTCCCTTCTCTTTCTTTATTACTAGCACGACGTTGGCAAGCCATGTTGAATATGCTACCTCTTCTATGAATCTTACCTCCAATAGCTTGTTGATTTTCGCTTCGATGATTGCCACTCGTTCGGTGCGAAATGTCTTCTCTTTTGGATCATCGGTTTGGCAATGGGGTCGACGTGCAGTTTGTAGCAAGCTAGGGGTCGAAGTCGGGCATGTCGGAACGTGACCATGCGAAAATGTCACGATTTTCCTTAAGGAAAGCCGTGAGTTCCCCCTTTTCTCTCGGGGTTAGACGTGAGCTGACTTTAGCAGTCTTCTCATGTTGCTGAGGATCAAGAATGATGTGTTCGACGTCATCTTCAGGTTTCCATCCCGTCTGGTCTGCTAGGGCGTTAATTTGGACACCATCTTCTTAATCTGTCTACTGTGATTGATATCTAGGAGCTTCATCGCCCCTTTGGACCTTGGTAACCTCCACGGGGGGAAAAGATCATCTTCTTTATTTCCTTTAGTACTTGAACAGTGCATCGTCGAGATGTGGCCTTGTCAGATTTGATTTATCCTCCTCTTTATCCCATGATGCAGAAACAAAATTTTTGATACTTAACGGAGGTTACAGTATCCAACTTTATCAGCCAAGGTCACCCTAGAATCCCATTGTAATGAGACGGGTTGCTTACTATCGTGAACATTTGCTTTAAGGCAACTAGCGGTGTTCTCACGTCAAGTGTAATGTTGCCGATGGTAGTCAAGGTGACACGCCCCAACCCTGATGTTCGAGGGACAATGGGATGGCCACGTGCTGGCCAACACCTGAAGGTGATGCAAGCTATTTAAATGAATGCATATGCCGAGAACATGTGAAACATGCACATAAATTTCGCTGCGAACTACGCAATGTAATATTCAAATAAAAACCTTACCAAAATCATATAATAATATTCAAACATCAAATCAATGATAATGATAATGCATGACATGTTTAAAGCATACATTTAATTCATAATACAAAAGGAATGTGCTATTATAAGTGATGTCAAAAGCAGAGAGGATGACACGATGTCACTGGTAAGGGAATGCCTCGTAGCTCGGATCGTACAATTCATTCCTATATCCTGAGGGGGCACTAAACAAACATGAGTAGACCAAGTTGATATATAAGTAGTACAAACATAGTTATTCCACAACGTACTAACCCCTAAAGTTTATGAAAACGAATAGCACAATATTTGATAGGTTTTCCGAACACCCTAACATGCCATAAAACCTTTCATAAAACATATATCATATATAGTGTGCTAACTACTGGTATCAAAATCACCTGAAGACTCTTCATCACGCAACTGTAGGTAGGACATACGCCCGTAGGTAGAACATACTCCAGTAGGCAGAACATACGGCTAGATTAGCCATACTCGGATTAAAGTGGCTGAAATATCGCCTCCTCGACTCACTGCCTGAACCCTCACTGGATGATCCCGAACCCTGACTTTCTCGCTTGAATGGCTGAGAATGTCTAGGGTCGAAGGAATTAGAATAAGTAAAAGGCTCCCTCATACTCCAGGATCGGAATCCACGACCTCACTGACTCTGGTTTCGAGTCTAATTCTGGCTCCGAGCCTGGTTCTGGCTCAGAGGCGGATTCTGGTTTATTATGCTCCACCTCATATGTTCGACCCTCAAAGTCGGCTCAATCATCTTCTCGTAAAAGGCATACCTCTATGGTGCTAGAAGCTCGCAAATGTCACTATTCATAGCAATCTGCAGCTGAATTATCATATTCCGCTGGTTCCCATAAGTTCCCTCATGGTGTCTTAACAAGCGCCGAAAAGTGTCATCGAACTCAGATTGCCCTGGTGAAACTATAGGAACTCATGTCTCTTCCTCAGCTGATAACCAGGCTTAAAAAATGTGTATTGACTTCCACCAGTATCTCACGTTCCTCTGAAAGAAGTTGTTGATGCACAAAATCAGCGAGGACTTTGGTACAACAGAAAGTATCAAGTTTGTGACCTTCACTAGATTGTTCCGGTCACTGGTGTTGGTAAGTATGTAAATGGACAGAGACAGGGAAGCA
>JADOBS010302855.1:0-15567 GCA_015708375.1 Cydonia oblonga | reverse complement strand
GACGCTTATAAGCGACAGTAAATCCGACGTCATGTTCTATTAGTGTCGCAACTATCTTATGCGCCACTATATGATATTAAACCGACACCACTCACTGACACTTTAAGTCCCTTTTGTAGTAGTGCAATGTCCGTAGTGACGGTTGTGATTGTGGTGGTGGTGGCGGTGGCGGTGGTGGTAATGATGGTGGTCACAATGGTGGTGGTGGCGGTTGTGGCCGTTATGGACACAGTGGTGGAGGTTTTGGTTATGGTGGTGGTGGCGGCAACCTTAATGGTGGTGGTAGGTAATAACAGTCACTTTATTCTCTAAGAGAGAAAATGTGTGTGGAATGCTAAAATTGTCATTTTCAAAAAATTAATGAAGTTAGTACAGCAATTGAAAATGTTCATTAAAGTTTCAAGTCAGCCTTTTATTAAAGTAGCTTGTAAAAGTTGCTGTTTTGGCCACTTAGCACTATAATCATATTCCTCTTCACTTATAAATGAAAGGTTTTATATTTGATTCTCGCTAAAGACGAATTTAAATCACATTATTGCTAGCCCATTATGAGGCTTAGCCCACTTCCCCCTAATGTAGATAATATCGTTTGTTAAAAAAAAAAAAAAAGAGACAAAAATATTATCCAACTATTTGCCCTATTTTGCAATATGTTCTCAAAACTGGGGAGGCGTTACCCCTATTGTATATCAGGGGGTTTACAGCTTTTGATATTTGCTCCTTCAATTGTTCCTCTTTTTTACTAGTTCTATTATATATACATTTTTTCACTCATACACCATGCATATTTCTTGTTATCCATGCTTATCAATGATCTATGTGCCATATTTGATTCTTGTATAAAAAAATACATACATTTCAATTAAAAATTCATAAGAGCCCTGAAACCCTAATTGGTCAATTAGTAAGTTAATACAAAAATGTATTTGAATTCACTCCACTAGTTGCTACAAATAGTTTATAGCTAGCATCGCATGCAATACTAGTTTTCTCCATTGTGACTAGAAACTTTGTTAGACAAGAACTTCCTTACAAGCTGCAGCTTTTCTCGAACCAGATTCCGACAATTGCATTTCTCCAGGACATGCCATTTTTCATTGAGTGAGAAAATAGTGAATAAGGAAAGAGCAAAAGCTGAAGCGACCCCACTAACGAGGAATAAACCACGAAAGGTGCTGAAGTTCAGAGTATTGGGATCATTAGTGTTCAAGTCGTCAAATGTACGAGGTCTTTTACTAAACCAAGTTTGTTCCATCTCTAATAGTTTTCCTTCTTCTCTTAGAATTTCAATTTGCCTTGACATGTCATGGACCAATTGCGAACCTTTCGGGAAAACCTGATACAAAACATGAACACGAATTAATCAGCTTATCATGTTAAGTTAACATGACCATGAGTTAATCAGCTTATAATAAATTTCTGCTATCTGGCATAAAAAGAAATTTATTGAAAGTTTTTTGTATAGTTTATTAAAATTCTGATTGCACGTTAATTATCGAGTAGAAATACATCTTCAAGCTAAAAAATATCATGCTTCTTCGCTAATTTTAGTGCATATTAAATTAAAGCATGTCTATTATAGGGAGAGAGGTTACTAACAAAGCCAAAACCATTGGTTGTAGACTCGGTCTTAATCATTGAGTAGTCAGCGGAATGCTTTGCAAGAAAGGCCTTGATGTATGGAACCTCGTCAACGATAGCAGAAACACCACCATGCTTACTTCCTCTTGATAAAACATCAGCATATTCTTCAATTGAACCATATAATGTAATGCTTTTGAACCTCGAGGAGTTCTCTATAACTTGCGGGGTGAATGATTGGTAACCTACATAGTTCCCCGAGTTTAACTGTATTTGTTTGACAGTCATCATTGATGCTAATGTTGCAGTGTAACTGGAAGTCAGTATAAGCACAACAAACACCCATATGATCACTACAAACTTTGCCAAGTTGCTTAGTATCTTCTCCCCTGTATGAATTAACAAATAAAGATCTTAAAATATATATTTATGAGTTCAGCATTTCTTCATTACTTCTCCCCTGTATGAATTAACAAATAAAGATCTTAAAATATATATTTATGAGTTCAGCATTTCTTCATTAGCTGAAGTAAAAGTTGTATAACATTAACTGGATAAGTGATGAGATTATAGAGCACTTACTATGAGCAAACACAAGGGTTGAGAAGGAGAACCAAAATATTGTTCCAATTTGCTGCAATGGCGTGCCTTGGAATTCTTGGTTGACTGGACGCTCGATTACCCACACAACCAAACCGGTTAAGATAAAAAAACAGGCACTTGTTATCCAAAGGTCTCCTGAAAGAGGTTTCAAAAAAATCCATATGTTTTTCTTTTCGTTTTTTATTAGCATTCCCACGCCTAAGTCAGTGTATGGTATTGTAAAATCAACATACTGAGATCTGTTCGATGTGATTGTCGTATCTCCCACAACAGCATCGTAATTCTGGTGTGCCAGTCCACACAGCCCCCCAACCACAAAGACAAAATAATTTAATTAGAAATTTCATAAGTAATCAAAAGTAACTCACAATGAAAGATCAAATAGTTCTCGACTAAAAACAGAAAAGAAATACCAAATAATTAACAAATTAAACATAGATCTTTTCCCTTACCAACCACACATTTTTTGAAGAAAGTGTTTTGCATGATGTTATTTGTATCATGTTTACTCATCACTTTGCACGTGGAATCCAAATAGCAACACTCGTATAAAAATTGAATAGATTTTTTAGATTATGTTTTTTACAGTTAATTTCCAAGTATATATACCTGAAGATAAACCTGGTAGACAAGATCATTGTATGCCCCAGCCATATCTCCACTGGCATTTTGAAATGAAATAAACTCATAATGTACTTTATATGGCAATCCTCTAACTGCAGCTTCAAATACGTCTATACAGAACCCTGAGAAATATGTTGTATTGGTTTGGAAATCGTGGTCCACACGCACAAATTCCTTGAACCCATTTTTTGGTGGAACACCAACTCTTAGTTTTATTTCAGTACTCAATTGCAGCTTGGAACCCTTCACGAAGGTTGATGACCCTCCAGGCCATATGATTGTCTTCAGATCGTTAGCAGAAAGTAAATTTCTTCTGTTATTAATTTGGTGGAATGTCTTGTAACGAGGCCAAAATCCAACCCTTCTCTCCCCTTTTCCTATCACATTTACAATCTCAAATGCACTTGAAATTAGCTTCCCATTTGGATATTGAATTTCTCCACCCAAGCCTGTAAACCTAGTATGCAATATCTCCCGAAGAAGAATGAAGCCCCGTTTGGTAATATTATTCGAATCCATTAGGTTCAATAGTCTTGTAGAATATTTTGTCCTTGTCCTCTGGACTGCTTCTGCTAGAGCCCAAGTTGCATCATATGCCCAAATTTCATCTGGACTTAACTCACCTACTTCCATATTTTGATCTTCCGTGTATAACTTCCTCCTCAATCTTGAAGTAAGTTTGTGGAGGCGGGTTGATGCTGGAATATAAGACTTTAAACCCAATACCCCTTCCATTGACTCAACCACAGATGAGTCCGTGGAGGAATGCAAGAAACTAAGGCTAGTTGATGTCATAATCCAAGCATACCCTTCACTCATCATTCCTAGCTCTTTCACAGTTAGGAGAAAGCGAGGAACGAGCAAGTGTGACATATGCACCACAAATACCGTAGTCCTCAACTTCATGATGTTGCGGAGCTCCTCGCTGATCTGTTCATTTGTCGAGGAGGCAGAAATGCAACTTTTATATGCAACATTAACATTTGCCTCTTGTAAGGAATGGATCAAAGATGGAATGATGTCCCTCCCATAATTTAAGTTCTCATATAAAAGGATAACATCCCTCCATCTGAAAGCTTCAATGAGGGCACTTATTCCCGCAGCTTGAAAAGTTTCATCCTGTGTGATCTCGACGAAGAAGGGATACTTTCGAGGTGGAGAATGACTCGGTCCAGAAAGAGACATTATAGGGACTTTAACTTCTGCTAATTCTGCCAGTATGTTTGCTTCGATTCTTGTTTGTGCACCAATTATTGCTTCCACTTTGATGTTATCCAAAAGATTAAGAGCTGCAATTGTTGAGGATCGTGCGTAGAGTTAAAAAATAAAATAAAATAAAAAGTATTTAATGATAAATAATTGTACCTGCTACGTACTAATTCAACTGCCTGGCAAGATAACCTGTTAAGATAGCTGTTAGTTAGACTAATTAACTAGAGTTGACCTAGTAATCGTTGGTTTCATGTAATTACTGTAATTGGTTGTATTAGGTTATTTGTTCCATACGCAAATCAAGAATTTTTTCTGTGTACACCTGAACACCGCCTGTGGTGGTACTAAAGTTCTAAATTTAGATTGGTAATTTTCTAGACAATTAGACAAGAGTTGATTTGTAATGTTCGTTTATTAGCCTAATGGGTTTTTAGAAATTATAAGTAAAGACTATTGATCTCTTGCACTGCAGGTTGGAAAGGTTTGGACTTGTGTTGGTCATAAAAATTAAATAGCCTACATGGCTCGGATTCCGAAGTGCTAAGAGCTAATTATGTTCTTTGGTGCCTTGAATATACTAATGAGAGCGTGCCAATTCCCTGCCCAGCTCGACGGGGCAAATAATCTTGATTAGTGATGCGGTGAAATGTGTTGTTGAATTATGAATTGGGCGACTTCGATCGAGAAATGAACACTCTCGGCCTTGTGTTCTATAACCTAAAGACTATACAAATCACTGTGAAGTTCTGAATCTTCTGCATCAGGTTTGGCAACCTCAACTATATTTGTTAAATATAGGTCCGTCGAATTGGTATCAAACTACACGGACAAAGATACTTGAAAAAGATGAGTGTCTTAATCGTAAAAGTGGTTTGGCCGTCAATGTGCCGTACTCTAAATGTAACATGGGAGTAACCAATTATAGGCCATTTCACTTCGTCAAGAAGGCTGGTGAAGTCACTCTTTCGGCGAAAGAACCAAAGGCTCTTCGCTGCCTGAGACTTGAGATAATAGTCAGTCATAGACTTGGGAGAATCCCCGTCTATCTAGTTAGTCGAGACTCCTCAGACTCTACGACTTCAGTCCTGTCTATTCAGTCGGTGGTCTTCACTGGTTGCTTTAGGAAAATCCAGTCTATCTATTTGGTCATCGTCCGTCGGCTGCCAACCCAAACTCATTTACCCACACAAAATCTGAGCTAGCGGTTAGTGAAACAGTTAGTTTTCACAAAAGGTCGTGAAATGATTTTGCATATCAAATTCCCTATCACGTGGGCCGTAGCTTTCCATGCCAAACTCAACATTTGTGCAACATTCCATCGATTCAACCTACCTTTCCTACTGTGCTTCCATGTATGTATAAGTCTCCATGTGAGGCCAATACATTTCTAGCCCAACTTTTCCATGGTCTAATAATCAGCTTGTCAATTCCTCTGAAATCTTGCTGGCCTCTGCGAGCCCACATACCAACCCATGCCAGATGTCGCAGACCATATGCCTTCTCTAGCTTCGGCCGATTCATGCCCTTTTTAGCACGCCTCACATAGTTGAGCCTAACCTAATTTCCTCAAGTTGCACACGCACCTACTGATTATATCCAATATGTGCCTTCCACCTCAGCATCTTCTACCCAGCGTACTGCCTTATGCTCATGCCAGGAAGCCCCCTGCATAATCTACCACGGCCTCCACTCATCTAATGGTCACCGGGCTTCAAGATGGCATCTCCAAACCAAGGACGTGCACTAATGGAACATTGCGGTATCCTCTCCTCCATGTTCTTTAAGCTTCTCTTGCGATTGGTGAACCTACCTTTTTTTCTCTCATGCTTTTAAGAATCCTCTGTGGCATTTATATGGGCTATGAACGAGGATAATAATGCTCTTCTTCGTAATGATATATATGGTCCATTCTGTGAAATTTTGTTTGTTTTGCTGTTTTGGTTGATTTATTTGGATCGGTTTCTTTGAGTTAGAGTGGCAAAGAATGGAGGAGTTGTTACTGACGGCTTCAAGGCTGTACAAAATGCGAGGAGTGATTGAAGGGTATGGTGCATTGCCATAACCTATACTCTTTTAGAGAGTGATTGACAAGAGACTTAAACTAGTATTTCTACCTTACTTCTCCAAATTTAATCCTACCCTTTCATTTGGGTTTAAGTGATTTAATCTAGAGTGTACACTTGTTACTCACACACTCACACATACATTTAAACAAAAACTAGCCGTTTGAGGCTTTAACTCTTCATTTCTTCTTTCTTCTTCGATGCAGACCGAATCCAAGCTTGGGAGTTCCTTGCTGCCTTCGATCCCTCGACTTCAGAAGCTGTTTAGCTTCCAACACATTGTTCCTTCTCACCCTAATCAAAACGCAAGTTCTTGCAAATAGGTTTTTTGCATCAAGCACAAACCTAATCGCTTTGTTGAACGTTACAAAGCTTGCTTGGTGGCAAAGGGTTTCTTCAGCCTCTGGCATCAACTGCATTGGAGGCTTGAGTCATGTGGCAAACTAACAGCAATTCACATTGTTTTGAGCTTAGCAGTTTGTTGTGGTTAGCCTCTTTGTCAACTAGAAGTGAAAAATGCCTTATACAGGGGTTCCTCCGAACATATACATGGCCCAACCTTTAGTGTTGTTCGATCCCGTACGCCCAAACTATGTACGTCGCCTCTATATGTGAAATCCCACCCTTTGATTTTCACTATTTAATTTTTGTATTTTGTATTTACGCGAATTTATTTTTCTTTCAATAAATTTTAGAAATTTTGTTAGTTATAAAGTTTAATTGTAATTAGCCGTAAAAGAAATTCATAGACCTTTTAGGATCATTCGTGGACTTTGCTAATAGGGCTTGATCAACGCACATGTAGGCTAAAATCGTTTGTGGAATGGAGTTTTAACGAATGAGATATAAATGAGCAAAAGGAACGGCAAAATAGTAAATCAGACAATATAAATAGCAACTCAAAATCAGACTTACCATTTTGGGGAAAGATAACTCGCAAGTTGACCAGTTGCCCCTCCCCGACACGACGGCTATCCCATTTTCCTGCAAAATTTCAGAGGTTGATTCTGATGTTTTCTCGGAAAATCGTCTTGACCTTCACTTGGGTTAATTACCCTCATCCCAAGGATCAATCTTCACCCAATATTTTCTTCATTTAGCTACCGTTCTCGACAAATCAAGGCTTAACTTTTTTGACGCAAGAGATCTACCTCATTCGTTCACCTCAATGCGAACCACAACCACTAAGACTCACTGCGACCTCATTACAAACCAAGCTTTGATTTGGACATTCGAGCTCTGATGAGTCCACGTTGAGGGTGTGATCAGACAGCTTCCTGGCTAATTTTGACTCATTTCGGCCAGACTCGCACTCCAACGAAGGTAGGAAAATTGTTGTACTCTTCACGAGCTTTATTTTAACATATTATGAGTTGACTTTGGTATTGGCTATATTCCAGCGAGTCGTTGCCACAGGCCACCACGTTCAGCAGTGCGGTGGCGGCGATGAATGAGTCCGATAAACGAATTTTTTCCAGTTAGCTAATTTTGATGCCCTGAATTTTATTTTTTTTCACATCCGTTTGGCGAAATTCAATCTGGTAAACCTAGTTTCGCAATTGACCGCCACTCAACTTTTGTAGGTGGCGAAGATCCGACATTTGGATCATTATGGAATTGAAGTATGTTATTGTGGAAGTATTGTGTTGACCTTAGGAACTTGTGGATCAAAAATCCAATAGGCAGATATTTTGGGTTGGATTCCGTAGGGTTGTTGACCTTACTGTTGACCACATTCACCTAGGGATGACTTTTGGTCAAAGTGTCTTGGTTCTTAAATATTGAAATTATCATTATTACATACCCAATAGATCCTAGTTGGCTTACTTTGATTAGTATGCCATCCTGAGGGATATACATCTCGGTTTGCGTGCAAGTGAAACCTTATCAGGATTCACGTTTATTGTGCTTCTATATGTGAGTGACTTTAATATATGTGGTATGGTTATTACCTGAAAATTCTCATGCTAGTATACTTGGTGGATATGACATGGATTATAAAAAGTGTTTTCTGCTAAATTGTTTCTTTTAAATTCAGTCGTCAATTTATTTTATGAAATGTGTTTAGGTATGTATATTTGATATGTTTGTTAAATGAGCGGGCGGGTAGGTTACCGTTAACTCATTGTTATGGGGAGTTGTGACACCGAACTTGTATCATATCTAGTTCTCTTGATTTGTTTTATACTAGGATCCTAGAATTTTGTTCAGTTTCGTTGAATAGTCTAGAACCGTGTCCTCCGTATGGGTTCTGTTAATTGGTCTGGAACCCTATCTTTGTTGGATTTTGTTGTGTAGTATGGGATCCATTTCCTTATCATTTCCGTTGAGTGGTCTGGAACCCTATCTTCATTGGATTCCATTGGGTGGTCTTGGAATCCCTTTCCTGTCGTTTCTGTTGAGTGTTCGAAATTTCTTTCCCTATAGATTTCGTTGAGTAGTCCAAAATCCCTTTCTTTATTCGATTGTGTTGAGTGTTCTAGAACCCTATCTTCGTTGGATTTCGTTGAGTGATTCAGAATCCTTCTCCATATTGATTTTGTTGAGCCCATGGCTGTGGCGCCCGGTGGGTGGGCCCAATTACCCACTTTTTCCATGTAGCCAATTTCGATGCTTGAATTTGTTTTTCACATCCGTTTGACGAGATTCGATCTTGTAAACCTAGTTTCGTAATTAATTGCCACTCGACTTTTGGAGCTGGAAAAGATTTGACCATTGGATCATTATGGAATTGAAGTATGTTATTGTGAAGTATTGTGTTAACCCTATGTTCTTGAGGGGATTACGTAAGGTTGTTGACCCTACTGTTGATCACATTGAAATAGGGTTGCCTTTTAGTTAAAGTGTCTTGAATCGTTCTTAAATATCAAAACTAGCATTACTAAAGACCCGATAGAGCCTACTGGACCTACTTTGATTAGCGAACCATCATGAGGATGTGCACCTCAGTTTGCGTGTAAGTGACGGCTTACCAGAATTCACGTGGTTATTGGGCTTCTACATGTATGCTAGTGATTTTAGTATATGTGGTATGGTTATTACCCTGAAAATTTTCATGCTAGCATACTTATTGGATATGGCGTGGATTTATAAAATGTGTTTTCTGCTAGATTGTTGCTTTGGAATTTAGTCATCGATTTATTTTATGAAATGTGTTTTGCTATGCATATTTGAAATGTTTGTGAAAGAAAATGGCTAGTAGAGGACCATCAACCCATTATTATGGGAAGTTATGACACCAAACTCGAATCATGTCAAGTTCCCTTGAGTTGTTTTAAAACAGGTTCCTATGATTTTGTTCAGTTCCGTTGAGTGGTTCGGAAACCGTGCTCTATCTGGGTTCCATTGAGTTGGTCCAGAATCAGATCTTCGTTGGATTTCGTTGAGCGTTCCAGAATCCCTTTTCTATCGATTTCAACCCTGCCTTCATTGGATTTCGTGGAGAGGTCCAAAATCCCTTTCTCTATCGATTATGTTATCTTGTATGGAACCCTATATTCCTTGGATTCCATTGAGTAGTCAGGAATCCTATCTTTGTTGGATTCTATTAAGTGGTATGGAATCCTTATCCTTATCGATTTCGTTGAGTGGTCTGGAACCTTGTCTTCATTGAATTCTGTTAAGTGGTCAGGAATCGCTTTTATCTATCAATTCCGTTGAGTGGTCTGGAACCCTATTTTGCTTAATTCTGTTAAGTGGTCATGAATCAATTTCTCTAATAGTTCCGTTGAGTGGTCTGGAACCCAATCTCCATTTGACTTCCGTTGAGTTGGTCTAAAACTCTGCTTTGTTTGGATTTTGTTTAGTTGGTCTGAAATCTCAATTTCTATTGGTTTATGTTGAGTTGGTCTGAAACCCTAGAACTCATTGTGAGGTATGTGAAGATGGAATGACGTATTGGTGCATCACTTACGTCAGTTGTCTAGAACCTAAAATTTTTATGCTAGGAATGTCATGAGAAACAACGGAGTTTATCAAAAGGTGAACTACAAAGGCTTAATCTCGTCTTAGGGTACGTAGGCAATGCACAGAGGTTCGATGCAGCGATGAAATAAAAGAAAATTTACTACGATATGAACCATTGGGTTGATTTTGGTCATGTCTCGGAAGCGAGGCATGAGTTGGATAGGTAATTTAAGATGTCACATGTCGATCCTGAACGTATCTCTGGATCGGGCGAGTAAAAACTTTTAGTGGTATTAGAGATTAGGTATTAGGTTCTCGTATCTTTACATTAGAGAGAGGAAGACCTTTGGGTATGTGTAAGTGTTATGAAAATTTCGAGGACAAAACTTTTATAAGGGAGGAAGGATGTGAAATCCCGTCCCATATTTCACTATTAAATTTTTTCGTATTTTGCATTTTCGTGAATGTATTTTATTTGCGTTAAATTTTAAAAATTTAGTTAGTTATAAAGTTTGATTTTTCATAATTAGCCATTAAAAATCCATAGACCTTTTTGGATCATTTGTGGACTTTCTAGATAGGCTCTATTCCATGAATGCGTAGACGAATATTGTTCAGAAAACGGAATTTTAACGAAAAAGATATAAGCGAGCAAAGGATAAGGCAAAATAGTAAATTAGACGCTTTATAGATAGCAGCCAGCCAGAACCGGACTTACTACTTTGGGGGAAGCCAACCCACGTGCAGTCTGGAGATCACCTTGCAGACGGATCAACTTTGAAGAGTGTTAGGCTATTTAATTGGAGTTGACTGTCGTTGTAAACATTTCTTTTGGATTTTCTTTCTCGTGCATAAAAATTGAACCTCCCCAAAATATAATCTTCTACATATTTTGTCCTAAATCTCCAATTACAATCCCAAGATTACTTGGTACAAATAGCATACTTTTTGTTGGCCGAAATTCAAATATCCATGGCGAAGGCTCGCAGCCCTGTTTGTATGATCCCTTTGTTGACTAAGGAGAACAAATATTCTACTGGTTTTTTTTACTTTTTTATTGGTAGCGAAGAGATCAAAGGGATTAGAGAAACAACATATATGAGATTTGATGATAGCTTATAGTTACTATTTTTTCATAGAGCGACGAAGTTAGTGTGTTAAATAGTAAATTATTAGGAAAGAAAAAAAATTGATGGGGTCAAACTTGCACCAAGTTACATAATTACCAAGTATAACTGCATACCACTATCTATAAAGCTAATTATTTAATGGTACGTAGCTGCCATAAAAACTTAAAAAAGAAAAGATATGTGCGACTCACCAGCTGATAGACCATGTAGAGGTTTTCCTTTGGAATCCTTGGGTCGTAGAAGTAGCCTTGTGGTGTAGTTTTTATGCAGCTGGTAAAAATCAGACAGGGCCGTAGAAATGCAACTGAGAATAATCTGCCCTTCCCTTGACCCCATGTCAAGAATCACACCCACATGAACATCTTCAACAACAATGTTTTGGGCAAACAATAGACCTAGAAGGCTAAACAAGGTCACTACGGACAGAAAGATGATGGCTATTTGCTTCTTTGATTGAAACTCCATGTGCATGACTAACTCAAATCACTCAATTAATCAATACTTCTCTTGTATGGTTTAGCACCGCAGCATCGTTTCGCTTATATAGGGTTAAAGTCAATAAATAATTTCAAATTTCGGTATGTGTGTGTGTGTGTATGTATATGTTAATGAAAACAATTGAACATAAGAAGGAAAATGTTCAATGAATATAAGAAGGAAAATGTTCACGTAGAGCCTTTTTTTTAGTACCCGAAACCCAAATTTTTTTTTCCAGATATTCACATAAAATGCATGATAAGGGATTTTATATTTGGATTGAAGTTTTGAATAAGACGACCTTTTCATTTTTAACAAAAAAAAATCATAAGAAAAATTATGACTTAAGACATCTTCCTTGTTACTT
The DNA here is from genome assembly GCA_015708375.1 of Cydonia oblonga. NCBI lineage: Eukaryota > Viridiplantae > Streptophyta > Magnoliopsida > Rosales > Rosaceae > Cydonia > Cydonia oblonga. The sequence goes on along the minus strand of JADOBS010302855.1, from coordinate 3,604 downwards.
CCCTTTAATATAAATGAGTATAAGAAGGAAAACTACCAGTGTTAGGACTTCTTCCTTGTTACTTCTCTTTAATTAATTGTGGAGTAGCTAAAAAAATGAATCTGGGAGTAGCTAGCTGGGTTGGGGTGGTGCGGTGTTGGAAGCAAGATTCCTAAATAATTTCAGTTGTCAGGAAATTCAAGGAAGCAGCGTGAACAGATTGACCAAGAGCCAGAATATGACAGGTGAAAGGGTCAAATGTGAATATTAATTCTTTCTAACGTACTTGAACAGGATCTGTTCTATAGGTTGTACCTCTGTTACCTGTATCTTTGATTTCTAAGGGGACATGAGTGATCCTTGGACCATTCAAGCAGTCGATAATATCTTTCTCTGCCATGTTAATGTTGTCTAAAATTAATTTTGAATCAGTTTTTACTTCTGGAAATAGAAATGAAATGATGAAGATGAAGGTTGAAGAAGAAAGTCAATGTTTCATTTCTGTACTTGTCATCTTAACAGAAACGGCTACATTCCTTGATGTAAGAGAATGTTTGCACAGATCCAAACCTAATACAAGATACCATGAGATTATGGCACATGGAGATTCAATGGCATGTAAGCCATAAACTTAAAAAGAAAAGATATTTGCGACTCACCAGCTAATAGAGCATGTAGAGGTTTTCCTTTGGAATCCTTGGTTCGTAGAAGTAGCCTTGTGGTGTAGTTTTTATGCAGCTGGTAAAAATCAGACAGGGCTGTAGAAATGCAACTGAGAATAATCTGCCCTTCCATTGACCCCATGTCAAGAATCACACCTGTTCGGGCAAAGATTCTTCTAAAGAAGGCTCCTCGGACCTCAGCACAGCTGCCCAAGGGATTGGCACTTTCAATGTGTAGTCGGGCTCTTACTTGTTGATATGCTACAAGAAGAGGACAAAGTTAGTTCTAAAAGGTGCCTTTGTGGGGCCTTAGGTGTAGGCCTTGAGGCTCGCAATCAAAACTAAGTGCTAGGCGTGCCACTACTATCTCAGTATAGCAGATGTAGAACAAGTGTGTTTTAAGTCGATTACTTGCGCCCCAAGTTACTTCAAACTTCTTGTTTATCAAAGAATTGTCGTGGATGGGTTAAGTCCACATGAAGTTCTTTTTCTTGCCTTGCAAACAAGGACTTTTAGTTCATAGTCTTGTATGTTCGAATGGAGGGAGTCCAGATCCCCTTAAGTCATTTGTTTGATTCCAGATCACATTTAATGAAAACATATTGGTTAAGTTAACCAGATCCAGATGCAAATGGACTTCTTAAAGCAGAAAAAACAGATGGAAATAACTTGAATACATACTGGAGAATGCATTAAGCATAGATCTACTAATTTAGAAAATAAGCAAAGAGCTTTGGGCAAGATTTCACCTTGTCTGGTAAGGTTGAACTTCTTGCAGTCACTTCTCTTCGAATTTACAAAGGTTGTATGCTAGAAAGGGATGGATGATAAACAAGTTTACACAAGGGAATCGATACTACACCATTGAGGGAAATAACAGAGCTTTTATACTAGAGAAATATAGGCTTTCTAAGGAAAACTATTGCTAAGAGATTTGAGATCTGGGCTGATTACAACTTTTGGATGCAAATTTAGCTTGAGAGCAGAGTTTGATTGGTTGAGTGTCCTTGTCTCTGGGGCCTCTTCTTCCTTTTATAAGCAAATTAGCCTGACTGCTGTGATTTTTGCTCTTGCCCGAAAGCACTTGGAGGGTAGTGAGTCATCAGCTTTTTACTTGGAATGCCACTAGAAAGTCTTCTTTGGATGGTAGTAGGTTAGTCTCCATCACTTATCACTTCAATGGTAGGCACGTGGCTTGCATCTTGGCTAAGAAGGCTTTAATTTGCCTTTGGGCTCGGTGTTGGGCTTCGGGTAAGTCCCCTTTAATTTGGCATCCTTGGGTTTTCCTCTATCTAAGCCCAATGTTCAAATATCAACCCAAACAACACCCACATGAACATCTTCAACAACAATATTTTCAGCAAATAAGAGACCTAGAAGGCTAAACAAGGTCACTACAGACAGACAGATGATGGCTATTTGCTTCTTTGATTGAAACTCCATGTCCATCACTAACTCAAATTACTCAATTAATCATCGTTTGGTTTAGCACCGTAGCATCACTTATATAAGGTTAAAGTTGTTGGAAGTTCAAAGCAAAATAAATGCCAATAGTTACATATTAGTCGAATAGTTGGCTGCACAACCATCTTTTCAGCTAGCATGTTCTTTTAACTTTCTATAGCTGCCTTGTTTTTCAAACAACAACAGCTATACTTGGTTTTTACTCTGATAACATTCAATGTTATGTTTTATGTTGTCTTGTAAAATCTCTATAAGAGAGATACGTGCATGTACGTTCTATATATCTCATTCCAGTAATAAAAGTTGTAAATTCTTCCAATGTTTCAGAGTATTTTCTCAAAGCTTGCTGCTTCTTTCTTTCTGTCGGTCCAGTTTCAAAGTTAGTGAAGTGAGAGGTGTGATAGTTTGTAAACTTGTCACCCATATATTTTGGTATTGAGTTAGTAAACTTTAAATACCAACAATTGGTATCAGAGCCAAAATACCATTCTGATAGGTGCAACAGCTGTGGTATCCAACTTAGTGCAGCTCCACTCCAAGGTCCCACATTGAAAAAAGAAAATTATGAAAGATGGTGCATCTACTTCAAAGCATTGTTTGGATCACATGAGCTATGGGAAGTTGTCAGTATTGGGTATGTTGAACCCACTGCTGAGCAAGAAGCTGCATACACTGTAGATCAAAAGAACACTCTCAAGGACTTACAAAAAAATGACAAGAAGGCGTTGTATCTTCTATATCAAGGATTAGAAAATTCAACGTTGGAGAAAGTTGCAAAAACAACAACCAGCAAACAAGTTTTGGACACTCTGAGCACAATTTACAAATGAGTAGATCGAGTAAAAAGAAGGAGAAAACATTTCAGACTACTACTCTCGACTACTTGTAATTGTGAATCAAATGAAAAGGAATGGCGAAAAACTTGACGATGTTCGTGTCATGGAGAAAATCCTTCGGTCCCTCACATCCAACTTTGAGCATGTGGTGACTGCCATTGAGGAATCCAAGGATTTAGACGATGAGTGCAGAGGAACTTCTAGGATCCCTCTTAGTTCACAAGCAACGCATTGAGAAGAATGCAAGCCCTATAACACTAATGCAAGCTTTGGAGTCAAAGTTGAATATTGACAAACCAAATGGAGGTTGTGGGAACTCACATCGTGAGAGTTCATCCAATCGTAGCCGAGGACGAGGCCGATAAGAGGTCGAGCCTATGCACAAAATTGAGGTTAGTCTAAAGAGTGGAGATCTTCTCAAGGAAAGACGCATATCTAGTGTCACAATTGCAAGCAATACTGACATTATGCTAATGAATGTTCATATAAAAATGGTGAGCATGTCAACATGGCAGAATCAAGTGGAAATGTTGATGAGGAACTTACAGTCTAGCCAACAAGATGTTTGGTATTTGGAATCTGGTGCAAGCAACCACATGTGTAGAAAGAATAAGCTTTTTGCCGAACTTAAAGATGGGGCCTATGGATCTGTGAGTCTTGCTA